>JAQZBX010114566.1:0-10008 GCA_029593785.1 Cabassous unicinctus
CTTTTTTTTTTTAAGATTTATTTTATTTACTTTATTTTTTTTCTTTTTATTTATCCCCCAGATGGTTCTCTCATCTGTCTGCTCATTGTTTGCTCACCTTCTCCAGGAGGTACCAGGAACCAAACCCGGGACCTCCTACATGAGAGGCAAGTGCCCAACAGCCTGAGCTGCATCCACTCCCTGCAGCCTGTGGCATCTGCTGGCTTGTGGCAGCAGAAGGCGGCGTCTAAGCTCGTTGCAGCGGGAGGCAGCCTCTGCTCATCTTCTTTTAGGAGGCACCGGGACCAGAACCCAGGACCTCCCATGTGGTAGGCAGGCGCCCAAGGGGTTGAGCCACATCCACTTCCCTCTTTCTGCTTTTAAAGGATGTTCCTGTAAGGTTTATCCACCATCTCTATTTACATCCCATATGCTTAAATTTAATCACATAACCACACCTAGCTGCAAGGGAGCCTAGAAAATGTACTCTTTATTCCAGTATTCCAGGTGGCCATGTGCCCAGTTAAAAATCAGAGGTTCTGGTACTTCAAGCCACAGCACCTCTCGGGATTGCACATTGGAAGAACCAAAAGATAAAACTCTGGACAGGGATCAGCTTTGCCACTGAGGATACTAGCAGTAGACTCAGGGATAAGTCACCTCCTCCAAGGGCCCACCTGGTTGCAGATACCAGTGGGGAGGCCAGAGCAGGTAAACACAAGAAGATTGCGAATACACGTGCCACACCCATAGGGAACAACCTGGAGAGATTTCAGGAGGTGCCTGAAGACCTGGCAGAATTTAAATTATGATTGTTAACATAAGCTCATTTGTACCCACAGGTGAGTGAGGACCAAGGAATTCAGATTACAGTTGTTTCCCGAATCAGAGAGAATGAGACAGTTGGACACCACTCTCCAAATCTGGTCCTTTGATAGCTGGATGGGGGCATCCCACTCAATGTTGCCAGTCATTTTTCAACTTCCAAATAATAATAATAAGTTCATGGGAAAAAATTTCTGAATTAAAATTTTTTATTGGCTACAGTTTATTTAAAAATCTAGTACTTGTAACTGCTTGTCTACTTTTGAGCAGAGAATTTTTTATGTGAACAAATGGCAAGTGGCAAAATGAATGTTAATGGGAAACAATAAAATTGCAAATTCAACAACTTTATTTTTCCATGTGTGTGGCTTTTGCTGTATTTTTCATACATAGACTAGAGTCATGTTTCCTATAGGAAAACTGCTTCTGGTTATCATTTGCATGGTGGACTTAAACACGTTGAAATCTCCTAGGGAATTGTAAATGGTACAGTGATGTCCAAAGTCCCATCACTGAATGGAGTTGAGGTCCACTGCTCTAGGAAAAGGCCAAACACAAGCCCTGAAACCTGAAAGGCCAAATCAAATGACCCAACTGTCTTCCATGTCCCAAGCAGGAACCTGGGATCATGTAAGACTCACCTTCTCCCTCACCCTCTCACCTCCTCACCCCAGCAGTTACAAGCCCAGCTCAGACCCCCTCTCCACCACCTGCACCCTGGGAGACAGAAGAGCATATGGTTAAGGGTGTGGGCTCTGAGCTCAACTGCCTGGGTCAGAATCTTGCCTTGCTTTAGTTGCTGTATGACCTTGGGTAAGTCTTCTAACTGCCCTGTGGCTCAGTCTCCACATCTGTGAAATGGGGATAATAATAGCTCTTGCTGTAGTGCCTGGCACCCAGGCACCTCATGAAGGTCAGCTCTGGTTGCTACCACCATGGCTACCACCTTTTGTACCAGGCCTCGTGGAAGCTACCAATGGTGGCCACAGCCCGAACTGTTGGGCAGCAAGTGACCCCAGAGCCTTGAACCCCTTCACTCACCCATTCAGAAACCTCCAATGGCTTTTGGTGAGCCACAAAATTAAGTAGAAACTTCTAATCAATCCATTCAAAGCCCTTCACAATATGGAGCTTGATAGGAATTTGAGGTAAGAAAGAAGAGCATAGGAAAAAAGAATGCAGGAAAGGGAGGAAAAGATTGACTAGAGAATTTCGTCATCATCTCTGTTCATTGGATATTTTCCTAAAGGAGCAATCAAGTCGGCAGAGTCTCTACTGACTTATTTGTTCGGTATCATTTGTTTGGTTAAATTGGTCACCTCAGGAGAATCCGTTCTCTGTGCACTTCAAAACCTAGACTGTTCTTGAGGTTAATAGCAAAGGCAACTTACCCACGCAATGATTTTGTCTGTAACTGTCCCAGGAGCTCTGTGGATCCCCTGTGTGTTCAGGACCCTTGACTAGCGACATCATAACTGAACAGGATCAACCTAATAGGACTTGAGGAAAGCCAAGACATCTGAAGAATTCAACTGCACTTGCTCTTCTGGGCAAAATGGAGGCACCCAAGGGTAAGGTGGGCCATAGTTGGCTGACCCCTGATCGAGAGCCTTGTTCCCAAAGTGCAGTCTGCAGCATGTGATGTGCAGCCAGCAGCAGCAGCATCCTTGGTTGTTTGTTAGAAATGCAGAATCTCGGGTCCCACCCCAAACCTCCATGTCAATCTGTATTTTATCACAATCCCCAAGGGGTTCATAGGCGCCTTAAAGTTGGAGAAGCACTGCCCAAGGAAGTGGGTTTAAGAAAGAGATGCAATCGTTAGGCCTGTTTCTTGAAGCTGACTCCTGGAGTCTGTGTTTGTAAAGACACAAAGAAACAGAAACACCAGGTCACAGGTTTGCTGAGGCCAAGCAGAACAAAATGCCTTGTCCTCAATGCACACGTGCGTACTTGCTTTCGTATTCATTCGTTCACTCACTGACACACCATATGCATTCTCACATGCAGGCAATGACACACATTCACACACAGGCAGATGAACTCACACATGCCCCTGCTCATTGACCAGCATACACATGTTCACATGTACTCACACATAGACGCACACCTGCTCACACACACACGTCCGAGGGCAGCTGCCTCTGGGATCCGCATGGGAGCTCCCGCTCCCCCGGGTGACAGCGGCGGTGTCACGCTGGCAGTAGTCAGAGGTCCCTTCCCCAGCGTCTCCACCTCCTTCTGTCCAGAGTGTTGGAGATTGTGCTGGGCCCCAGCCCCCACCTGTGGCAACAGAGTCTCGGAACAGCCTCTGGAGGAATGAATCACCTCAGGAGCTGTCATCCTGGCGTGGGCTGCTTCTGTCTCTACCCCATCTCCCAGGACGTGAGTCACAGGCCTCCTTTTTTTCACGGAAAGTTATCTTACAGATCAGCCTTTCATCCTCTATTGTAAAAAGGGGACTGAGGCCTAGAGAGGGACAGGGATTTACCTAAGGCCACCCAGCAAGTCAGAGACCGAGCTGAACTTGAACCCAGGTCTCCTAGCTCTAAAGCTAGGGCTCCTTCAACCCCATGGCTCCCAACCCCCCTTTCCCCTGCTCCATGGAGTCCTGATCTTACCACTGGGCCTTCTGACAGAGCCAGAGCCGGGACTGTGCAGACAGTAGCTGTGAGTGGCCACGAGTCCCCAGCGACACGCTGGCTACATCATCCAGGGGGGCCGAGGCCCTGCTGTCCAGCCTATGAGATGCCCACACACGGCAGCTCCATCCCGTGCCCCACTGACGCCCCTGCACACAGAGCTCTGCTGATATCAGGCCACTCACCTTCCTAGATCCACTGGTGCTCCGGGGAAGTGCCAGCGGGTCACAGGAGGGAGTCCAGACAGAGGGGCAGGCAGGGGAGGCAGTCAGCTCCAGCACCTCCACTTCTCAAAAACAAAACATCACTGACCACAGTCCACTAAAGTATTGTCTTCACGCCTGCCCCTGTCCTGCCTCCTTCCAGCTCCGCCTGTTGCCTCTGCCTGGTGTGCACAGGGGCTATGGAGAGGGATCAGAGCTTGGACTCCCTCCGTCCCCTGCCAACTCCCCACTCCCCATTACAATCCAGTGCGGGAGGGACTCAGGAGGGGTGCTTGGCCCTGCCCAGCACACCACTGAGCCAGAAAGCAGGTGGGAGGGAGCCCTGTGAGCAGGGAGAGGAGGGCATCCCAGGAAGGGGGAATGCAGGTACAGGGGCCTGGAGGGGATAGCATGCAGGTGAATGATTTAGCCTGAGTGGGGCAGCGCTACAGGAGGAGGGGGGGCAGGAGTGAAGACCAGAGAAGACCATGGAGGCAGGAGCCTGGGTCCCCTGCAGCATGCTGGTCATCATCAGGCTGCCCGGGGTCCCAAATCAGCCTCACCCCATGCCTGCCAAAAACAAACACAGGGGAACAGCGAGGTCAGCCCTCTCTCTGTACCAAAGGGGAAACTGAGGCCCAGAGAGAGGTGGAGACTTGCCCAAGGCTACACGGCTGGCAGAAGCAGTTTGAACACCAGAGCCCCGGGCCCTAATTAACAATCTGATTATCAGGTCAAATTGTTCCTCATTCCTTGCAAGTTCTCCCCATCCCAAGCTGGGGCATCAAAACGTTCCCTGGTGAGAGGTGCGCTTAAGAACCTCAAGTTGGGGTTGGGATGGTGACTCTTTGCAGGAAAACAG
Organism: Cabassous unicinctus; assembly: GCA_029593785.1. Taxonomy (NCBI): domain Eukaryota; kingdom Metazoa; phylum Chordata; class Mammalia; order Cingulata; family Chlamyphoridae; genus Cabassous; species Cabassous unicinctus. The sequence continues at coordinate 4,509 of JAQZBX010114566.1, forward strand.
CCTGCTGAGAGCAGAGACAGAGCCTGGGCTGAGCAGGACACGGGTACCAAATAGGACAGGGCACTGGTTCCCACGAGGCTGGCCCCGGGCAGTGCACGCCCAGGCATCCGTGACGACCCTGTGACCTGGGGTAACAGACGACGCAGAGGCAGCCCTAGCAGGAGGCCCTGCTCCTGCCTCCCTCCCTTCTGCACAGTGGGGAGATCACACGGCCTCTTCTGCTCTGAGGCTGGGTGAGTCACTGAGCCTGGGGAAGCCTCTGCAGACAGACAAGCAGCTTCAGGTCCTGTCTGTCGCTGAGTGTGTATTTGGTCAGGAGTGTTATCTCGGGAGAGACAAAGCAATTGTATTTAGTATTTTCTGCCCCGTACGTGATTCACCTTGGCTGTAAAAATCGACTGTAATAAGGGAAATACTTCTATACTCAACAAAATTCTCAGCTTTGGGACAGACAAGCATTAATTAATAATGCAACTGCTCCATCTTTTCCATTGCCTTCCTCGCCGCCCACCCCCCATCCCAATTCAGCAGGAGGCCATAGTGTCAAAGAATTCCCATGCTGGGAGGGACAGGAACCACCCCGTTAGAAGAGGTCACTGTGCTCCAGTAACGAGCCACCCCTAACTATCTGGGTAGCAACAGCCTAGGCACAAACCTGCAGCCTTGGGCAGAGCGGAGCAGGGCATCCCAGAAGACAGGCAGACAGGACTGTGCTGAGGCCCAGGCAAAGGGCTCAGGTGCCTGGCTCAGCACAGGTATCGGAACAGGGCCCCAGTACATAGCTTCTTCTCAGTTTCCCCATCTGTATAATGAATAAGTTGGCTCTTCCCACTGTGATAGTCTGTGACTCTAGAGTCTAGACAAGAGTTGGCAAACTACAGCCTGTACACCAAATCAGCTGGTTTTTATACAGCCCATGACTAAGAATTATTTTTATATCTTTAAAAGGTTGAAAACAAACAAAAAAAGGAATACATATGACCTGCAAGGCCTAAAATATTTACTCTCTGGCCCTTTGCAGAACAAGTTCGCTGGCTCCTGCTCTAGATAATGTTAGATGGGGGCTCCTGTCCCATTACGTATTCACGAAATTCTCTGGAACTTTTGGGATAAGTAGGGTTTATCACTTGATCTTCAGTAACTATTTGCTGTATGGCTGAATGAATTCTGTGCATGCCAGAATTACTTCTGCCTCATGTAGGCTGACGTCGTATGTTTATTTTATCCAATTAATCATCACTGAGAGCTTTACTAGGACAAGGCTCCATGTAAGGCTGGTACTCAGGTCTGGCTCTGCCCACCAGGAGCTCATAGTCCAAAAAGAAAGCTCAGACATGAACACAAATAACCATCAGACAAGACAAAGTGATCCGTGCCCTAAAAGAAAAGTAGAGAAAGTACAATGCTCACACAAAAGGAAGAAATAATGAAATCTGAATGGGGATTAATACTCCACTAGATAAATGGACAAAAATGGAAAGACAATTCACAAAAGGGGATATACTCTAATAAAACAAGTATATGGGAAAGTCTTCAGCCTACTATTAACCAGGAAAATGCTAATAAAAGTTACAATGTGATATCCTTTTACAATTATTAAAAGAGTAAAAAATATATTTCAAGTCCTAATGCACAGAGCCAATGAAATGGCTCTCTCACACACTGCTGGTAGGTGGAAGTGAAGTTGAATAACACTTTGAAGTCGATTTGACAATAATCTCAAGCATGATTAAAATGTACATACTTTATGACCCAATCATTCCACTTCTAAGAATTGATCCAAAGAAAATAACTCAAAATAAGGAAAAGTTTATATGCTAATCTGTGGGACTACTACTACAGCAGCCGTTATTTGGAAGCAATATAAAATCTCACCTTGGAATTATCTTCTCAGGTCCCAGATCAACACCAGCTACCTGGTGGTTTGAGGCGCACCCCATCAGTGGAATGTGGCTCTGCCCTCTAGCCACACAACATGAGCCTGCTCCTGAGAAAGAAGGCCCAGGCTGTCTGGGTCCCTGGATTGACACACGTAAAGCTCTGGTATGATCAGTGGGTGTTTTCTGCTATATGAACAGGAAAGGTGAAGGAAGCCAGTCTGCTGAGGGAGTGAGGAAAGAATGAGGCAGGCACAGGGCACAAAATAGACCTCGTGGCATTTGCATCCCTGTTTCAGGGGATCCCCCAAGACCCAGTCACATATTCTACCCTTAGATTCTGTGAGGTGTCCCAATATTCTCTGCACAAACTGTCCTTTTTTTGCCTACACTCTTTCGGGTTGAGTTTCTGTCACTTACAACCAAAGATTACTAACTAATGCACAATAGAAGAATGTGTAACCATTAAAAATTGTGATGAAGACTACAAAGCAATGTGGGAAAAAAAGTTTTTTGACCTAATAAAGGTTAAAAAATCTGAAAAAGACAAACAAAAAAAAAAGAAAAAAGAAAAAAAAAACGGGAGTGGATGTGGCTCAAGCAGTTGAGCGCCTGCTTCCCACGTGGGAGATCCCAGGTTCAGTTCCTGGTGCCTCCTGAAAAAACAAAAACAAACAACAAGTAAATGAAAAAGCCAACACAGGGAAGCCAATGTGGCTCAGTGGCTGAGCACCGGCTTCCCACATATGAGGTTCCAGGTTCAATCCCTGGCCCCCGTTACCTAAAAAAAAAAAAATCAGAGTCAACATTATTTGTGTGCTACATATATCAAAATGTGCAGACAAGAACTAGACATGATGAAAATTGTGCCAGAAATGGGATTATACATGATTATTTTCTCTATTTCCACACTGTTGCATTACCTTTCTTAAAAAGTAATTCTGAGTAAAGAGGTGAGTCATAGACCAAAATAACTGTGATGCGGAATGAATAATGCCTGTTGCCCAGAGAGAGGGCAGATACGGAGCTGTAGAACCCAAGAGAGGAATATTTTTATTGCCTCCAGCTAGAGAGATCACAGAAAACTCAGGAAGAAAGCAGCATTTGAAATAGACCTTTGACATGGGAATGGAGCAAAGTATGGTGGGATGGGAGGTGTGACAGAAAAGAAAGGAGAAACGAAGGTTTAGAGGTGGAAAAAGACCATGATTGGAGGGGGAGTTTCCTGTGGCAAGAACAGAAGGCACAAAATGGAGATTAGTAGGAAACCAGTCTACATGGCCACATTGGCCCAGTTGTTTTTTTATTCTGCCAACACAGTAATCACATATTTTTTAATTCATTGCTATGCCCTAACCCTACCCCTCTAAACTCTGCCTTGTGATGCCAGAGCTGATTTGGCCAACTGGCTCCCTCTTCGGCTCTGCCAATAGAAGTTGCTAGAGGGAGACTGCAAGGTGGAGGAGCACGGGAAACATTGCAGGTGGGATCGTTTACTCGTTTGGTTTTAAATGATGAGGGTTGAATATCCACACACCATATAATCCAGCAGTTTCACTCCAAGGTATGTGTTTGAGAAACTCTTCCTTGGGCATCAGGAGACATGCCCAAGAATGTCCATAGGCAATGTATAGGCAATGGATTCTTAGCTATGACACCTAAAGAACAAGCAACCAAAGAGAAAAATAGAAGATTTGGACTCCATAAAATTTAAAACTTTTGTGCTTCAAATTTTGGGCACTATCAAGAAAGTAAAACGGCATGCCACAGAATGGGAGAAAATATTTGCAATTCATATATCTGACAAGGGTCTAGTATCCAAAAAATAAAAAGAACTCTTACAACTCAACAACAAAAAGACAACCCAATTTTTAAAAAATGGGCAAGGGATTTGAACAGACATTTCTTCAAAGAAGAAACACAAATGGCTAATAAACAATCAAAAAGTTGCTCAAAATGATAAGTCATTAGGGAAATGCAGATTAAAATGCAACATGACTTCATACTAGAAAAGCTAGAATGAAAAAGATGGATAATAACAAGTATTGGTGAGAATGTGGAGAAGTTGGAACACTCATTCACTGCTGGTGCAGCCACTTTGGAAAACAGTTTGGCAGTTCCTCAAAAGGTTAAGCACAGAGTTACCATATGACCCAGCATTGCCACTCGTAGGTATATACCCAAGAGAAATGAAAATAAATGTTCCTCCAAAAACTTGGACATGAATGTTCATAGAAGCATTATTCATAATAGCAAAAATGTGAAATAAACAAAATGTGGTCGATCCACACAATGGAATATTATTCAGTGGTAAAAAGGAATACATGCTACAACATGGATGAGATTTGAAAATGTTATGCTACGTAGAAGAAGTCAGAGACAAAAGGCTATCTATTATATGATTCCATTTCTATGAAACATCCAGAATAGGCAAATTCATAAAGACAAAAAGCAAATTAGTGGTTGCCAGGGGATGGGGAGGAAGAGGAATGGGAAATGACAGCTAATGGTTACAGGGCTTCTTTTTGAGGTGATGAAAATATTCTGGAATCAAATAGCAGTGATGATTGAACAATTTTGTGAATACACTAAAAACCACTGACTGGACTGTTTACTTTCAAAGGGTGAATTTATGGTATGTGAATTAAATCTCAATAAAAAATAGTCAATAAAACAAAAGACCAATTAATTTCTCAATAATTCTGTTACATATCCACTGTTAGCCAAAATCCAAAACAGCCTACTTGAAAAGAATAATTATCTCCCCTGTCCCACAAGCAATGAACTACACATAGCTGGTACGTAATGCTCTCCAACACAGCCTGGACTCTTAGAGAAAAAAGGCCCTGGAATGGGCAGTAGGAAAAAGTCTGTCTTGTCTGTGAGAGAGCTGTTGAAATGCCTCATGTTTTCCTTAGAGCCCTGACTGCCAGGAAATGCTGACTTCAATCTCAGCGGCCTTCTCAGCCTGGGGAATAACTCAGTGTCACCTGCCTTGACAGTAGGGTATGAATGGTTTGGGTCTAGGAAGGTGGGAAGTGAAACTGTATGGTAAACACAGGAGGCCAAGTTGTAAAGTCTTGACGTGACAAGCTGAGGACTTTGGACCTCACCCTGCAGGTTCTGGGGAGCCACCAAAGTTTGGGGTAGGGAAAAGGTATGAACAGATTTTTTTTTTGTTTTTTTAAAGATTTATTTATTTGTTTATTTATCACCCCCTTGCTGCTTGTGCTTGCTGTGTCCATTTGCTGTGTGTTTTTCTGTGTCTGCTTGTCTCCCTTTTGTTGCCAGGTCCCGCTGCGTCAGCTCACCGTGCCACGCGGGCAGGCTTGCCTTCACCAGGAGGCCCTGGGAATCGAACCCGGGGCCTCCCATATGGTAAACGGGAGCCCCATTGATTGAGCCACATCCGCCTCCCCAGATTATTTTTTTAAACATCCCTCGGCTCCATAGAGAAAGGAATGGAAGAAGCAAGACTGTCTGCAGGGACACAGGGAAAGGCTGTTGCCAAATGTAAGGCAGATGAGGATGAGTGGGAGCCACGCTGCGGGGAGCAGGTGACAGCCTGGAGATCCCAGCATGGAAGAGAGAGGAAGTAGAAGGAGAGCAGGTGGTTTTCTTTT
>JAQZBX010114567.1:0-10008 GCA_029593785.1 Cabassous unicinctus
ATCCCAGTAGGGCCTAATCTGTACTGAACTCTGAATCTAAGGTGAGGGGCAAAGGAATGTTTTTGTGAATCTGCAGTCTTCTTTTGGGTCAGTATGGGTTGAAAATAGAGATCACTGAGAGCTGAGAAAACCAAAGATGGTTCATCTCTTCAGGCAGACTAAGCACAGAAAAGCACTTCCCCTGTCCTGGGAGCACATGTAAATCAGAGAACCAGAAGAGTGAGGACAGTTTCTCCCTGTAGAGGGCTCTGAAAGGAGCTCCTTTGGTGTCTGCAAATGGCTAATTATTGCGCAACACCTTCTATGACAGTTGGCAGCCAGCAAACGTTACAAATGTTTGCAATTGTACAAATTTTCCTTGCTTCCTAACACCCATCTGACACTTTGAGGGCCTGGTAAGGAAGGTGTCACTTGACTAAGTTAAATCCTAAAATCACCAACAGCCCAGATGTCACAAATGGATCAGCTGATCCAAATAAATGTTACCATTTAATTGGAGCCTTTGAGCTGAACTGGTTCCCCCATGAGCCCAGCACTTTGATCCTTCCACCAGACCTGTGAAGGGGTCCAAGTGTGATCTCCATTGATCCGGTGAGGCTCATAGAGGAACGTGGCTGGCCCAGGGTACATGATGGGCAAGTGGGGGAGCCACCCCACCAAGGGCTGGTTAATTTTTGGGTCTCTGTTCTTTTTCTCTCTGATCCTCACTGTCCACTTTTCTGATAAAAAGTGGATAAAACACCAACCTGTTAAGATTAGATGACATGTAAAGCACAGAGCCTGGCATACAGTACGTGCATAATAAATAACTTATTAAGATGCTAATAGCATCTGTTATCATAGCACCTGGCTGCTGCTAGTTCTCAAACTCCATTTTTATCCTTTAGGCAGTAAGAAGGCCAAAGAAAAGCATAGAAAAACCACCAAGAGAAGTCTCAAATCCTGCTCCTTGTAGCTACCATGAAAAAGCAGCAGAAACCACTAAATGACAATTCTCCCCCTCTTTTAAAAAGAATCTCCTTAGAAAACACGTTTGGTGAATTGGTTTTCAAAACACATACCAGGTCACAGGCGATTTCCAGATTTCTTATTTACAGAAATCTGGCAGCATTTGGAAAGGAGGGAGGGAACAGATTCCATCGGTGGCATTTTCTTGTTGAGGTTGGGAGGGTTCTGAGCCTGAACAGCGAGGACTTGTTGGGATCCCAGCACCTGTTAAGATGCAAATGTGGGGACCATGGTGAGGTCCCCCCAGCGGTGAAGCTGGAATCTCAACATTGCTTTGCCTGGGTTCCTCTACTCCCAAGCCACTTCTCAGCCTGAGGCATGGCTGTGGGACAGTGTCCACAGATCACCAGTCGGCTATGGCTCCCCAGATAGCTGCACCAGGACATGCTCTTCTGAAGTACCAACATCCCCAAAAGCTTTTCTGGCAGCCCAGCTCCATGGGGAGCCAACTTTGTGAAGGAAAAAAAAATACAACTTTTCTTGTGTGACTTTGAAGAACATCTAGGTCAGTGGTGTCAGCTTTGGTAGTGTATTAACATCATCTGGTGTAATTAAAATATGCAGATGCCCAGGCCCATGTCAGACCTATTAAGTCAGAACTTCTTGCCGGGGCTGGGGGAAGATAACTGGGTCTAGGGATTTTTTCCAAAAGTGAGTCTAGGGAGTAGCCAAGGTTGAAACCCACTCCCCATTTTCACTTGAGGCTTAGAGAGGAAAAGTGGCCTGTCCAAGCTCCCATGGCTTTGATGTAGAATGGCTTATGTCAACTGGATGTTTCCCACAGGCCAGGCAGTGTTCTTACTCAGGGCTCACGTGTGTTAACACCCTCAAGTCCTCGCAAGCTTTCCCAGAGGTCAGTGTTATCATCAACAGATGAGGAAGCCGAGACCCGCAGGGCAGAGTGACTTGTCAGAGGCTGGGATTCGAACCAGGGCCCTTGCTCTCTTAACACTGCGCTACTGATGCCCAATAATAACCCTAATGCCACTACAAACCAGGGTCCTATACACGTCCTCTCCAGTCTTCACAGAACCCAGGAATGGCAGCTATGACAACCACCCTTTCATGGCTGGGGAAACTGAGCATTCGAGAGAAATCCAGACTTGTCTAAGATGGCACTACTATGAGATGACAACAATCATCATTTACTGGAAAGGTCAGAGTGATTATCCACATTCTACAGGTGGGTGAGGAAACTGAGGCTCAGCACAGGGAACTGGATCACTCAAGATCACATGACCTTGATAAGTCACCTTGATTTTCCTAGTACCTATGCTGTGAGAGGTGTTTTACACACAACTCTATTGAGCTCTACTAAAAGGAGTCTATGCTTACCCCATTCACACATGAGAGGACTGAGGCTCAATGGCACAAAGGGCATCTTAGGGTGGGGGTTTCCTCTGACTCCCTAAGCTTTCTTGTGTCCCATCTTCACAAGCCCCGACCCTGACCTTCACCCTCCCCATGTCCCCGTGAGGTTCCTGACCTCAAGCAATCACAGGAGGAGTCTCCCTGCTAAGCCCCAGGCCTGGTTGCCTGTAGCAGCAAAGGAGGGAAGATGCCGAGCTCCTGACCTCCTGAGTCTAGAATAGAAATTCTTCCTCACACAGAACCCCAGCACCTCTGGAAATGCCTTCATCTCAGCATTCCTTTGTCTTCAAGAAATGGGGTTGCTCGTTGTCTCCTGGGATCATGACAAGCCCATCCCTGTTCTACCAAAACTCTTCTCCAGAGCTTGCTCCTGGGGCTGCTCAGAAGGAGCAACATCACCACGATGGGAGAAAAACTTCCTAAGTGCTCTTATGCTGAAACGAGGCTTTTAGGAAAGATTCAAGATATCATGAGATGTTTGCTGTATCTCTATGATCTGGGGGTGTAAAGGGAGCCCCACATTACTCAACAGAATATTTTTTAAATATGTTTATTACTGTAAAACAGGGAAAGACAAGGTATTAAAAGGAGAGGGCAAGGGCGTTTTTCCACACTTTGACAAGGAGTTGCAGAGATCAGAGACAGTGGAGTCAGGCTGCTTGGAATCAGCTCCCCTCCCTGCCCCACTCTGAGCCTCAGTGTCCTCATCTGGAAAAGTGGCACAGCATGGCCTGTCCATCATACTATTGGCTATAAGGAGTCAAGGCCATCTATAATGGATGTGTTGGGCAAGGTCTGACATACAGCAGCTCCCTGCCCCCTTGCTGCCTCCCTCCTTCACGTCCAGGGTATCATTTACGAGGAGAGTACAACAAAGAGGTGAGCACTGGACCAGGACCTAGCCAATCAGTGTCCTGGGCATGCCACTGACTAGGTGTGATTGCTTAAGCAAGGGAAAGGGCTGTACACCTGGACCTTCAGTCTTTTAATCTGTCATCTCTGTAATGTCAGGATCAAGCCCCCTGCTTGTCTTGCATTCCCGGTTGGGACTGACTTGATTGCTACAACTTCTAGGATGGTAATGTGGCAATTTCCACAGAAAGCAAAATGCATATGCCCTCTGACTTAGCAATGCTCTTTCAGGGGGCATCTCCCACTTAAGCAGAAGGGCACCCATAGAAGGTCATCCTCTGCAGCATCCCTTTAACAGCAAAGATGGGGAACAGCTTAAATATGTAACAGGAGACTGTAAAACAATGATGCTATCTCCATATGTAAAACAATGATGCTATCTCCATATGCTTGGGTATTATGCAGCTGCTAAAAACAACAGCTCTGCATATACTGACAGGGGATACTTGATGTGAGGTGCCTGAAGCTTGAGAAGGGCTTTCCAATCACCAACAAACCTCAGGGTCCTAGTATGAGGCCTTTTGTACCTTTGTAAAATGGATGAGAAGGAGAACTACTGGCTCCCGGATCAAAGTTTCAGGTCAATGAGCGTTTATTCAGCACTTACTATGCACCAGGCTCTTGTTGGAAGAGAGTCAAATGCTGCAGCAGCAAAGAGGCAGGCCTGGAATCAGATATACGTTCCAGTCCCAATTTCATCAGTACCTTGTCATGGGATCATGGGCAAGGCCCATGCCGCCTCCTGGCCTCAGGCCCCCATCTCTAAGTAGGGGCTGGGTGGGTGAGGCAGAAAACCCCAAAGGAGCATCTTCTTTGCTGCTGCACCTGGGAACCCTTTTCTCCCACCTGGGAGGCCCCTTCTCTGGGTGAGGGACACTGAGAAGGCCCGGCTCTGCTCGGACCCTCCAGTGACTGTGTGGGTGAGTCTGTTCCTGGTCCCACAAGGGATTTCCTGACAGACCCACAGAAAAGCCAAGCCTCTTGGCACCTCTTCCAATCTTTGTCTCTGAGGAATTTCTTCTCAGTGTGATGTTTCTGAAGATTAAATCAAGAAGCATGCGTCCTCCCCAACCCTGGCCTGGATTTTTTCCTCACTGCAAGGGAAGAGAATAGAAGCTTCAAGGGAGAAGAGCTTTGTCCTGCTGTGTTCATTCCTGATGCCACAGCATCAAGAGCAGAGCCTGGCACCCGGGAGACTTCCTGAAAACGTTTGCAAAATAAAGAGAAGACCCCACAATGCAGGGGGGACCTGTCTAGAGGTGAGGTTTTCCCTTGGGACTGGGTGATCACTCAACCTTCAAAGGGTAGGACCAGATTGGAAAAGGCAGGTCTTCGTAGCCAGGCAGCCAAGAGTTCCAGACCTTTCTCCACCTTTTATCAGACATGGAGGCTTGAAAAAATAGCATGAGCTCTCTGGCCTTAACTTCCTTGTCTGTAAAAGGGGGTGAAACCAGACCATGGATATAAGCACCCCCCACCACACCTGATGGTGAGTCGTTGCTAAGGAGGGCTTTGTTACTGATTTGCTGTCAAACACCCGGGGACAAAGGAACCCATGACGTACTCACCACTCACGGACACCCGGGTGCCAGGATCAGACTTATACTCAGTATCTGGGGTCCCTTTCCTGAACTTCACACAGTAGTAGGTGCCAGTGTCAGATGGGGTGATGTTCCTGATATGGATGGAAAACCCCATGTTGCTTCCTTTTGTGGGGTATGTAATATTGGTTACTCCAGGGAAGTGGCCCCCTCTGAAATTGTAGATTAATTCCCAGCCTGCCCTAGTCTGCCTGAACTACCACATGGGCCCTGTGGGGTGCAGAGAGGACAGGATGAAGCGCAGAGTGACCGTCTCTACAGCTTTGACCGACACTGACTTCTCAGGCTGCGTCACCTGCAGCTCCTCCTCCTGTCCTGCCACTCCTGGAGGGAAACACAAAGCAGTTATTCGTCCTGCCTGGTCTGTAATGTTTTCTCCAGTGTTTACCAACAACTCTCATGTGCTGAGTGCAGACCATGAGCCAGGCCTTGTGCTCAGCACACTACATGTATTATCTCATTCAATCCTCACAACAAGGAAACTGAGGCACAGAGAGATTAAGAGTCATGGCAGAGCACAGGTCAGAACCCTGCCTGAGTGGGGGACCTGAGCCCTCTCTGGAAGAGCCATGTCTGAGCTGGGCCTGGAGTACACTTCTGAAATTCCCAGGAAGCAGGGATTCTGCTGAAGGATAACTACCGACCTGTTCCGCTTTTACATGTGATGGGCCACAGGGGTGCTGAGGGGACACGATGCAGAGCAGAGTGACCACCTGTGCAGCTGTGACCCACACTGGTCCTAAGACTGAGTCACCTGCAGTTCCCTCCCCTGCCCTTCCTGGAGGGAAGCCCACAGTGGGTGCCCACAGCCCCTTCTCTTTCTCAGGCAAGGCTGAGGAGCCTGGAGGCTCTGAGCAGTGCAGACTCCTTCATCCTTGTCATTTGACTTCAGAACCGATGAAGCATGAAGCAGGGGCCAGGAGCAATCAAGCTCTGTCTGTCTCTCCAGACTCTGCTCAGACAAGACCACTCCTCCCCTGCAGCCTGCTGAGCCCTGGTTTGGGGCTCAGTCCCTGGCTATTCAGCTGAAATCCCCGTTCTCCAAGCTTGCACTGCATTTGTGAGCTATTTGATATCCTGCTGACAAACTGCTTTTCTGCTAAGCTCAGCCAATCATCTTCTGTTTCCTGCACTAACATCCTCTCATCCACTCTTGTCTGTGATGTATTATAAAAGCACCACTATGCCAAGTCAAAAGTAAGTTTTGTGCAGTCCTTACATCAGTAATTCAATTTTAGGAGTTTATGCTCAGGAGATTAAGGAACAAGTGTGCATGGACCTCTTTGGAAGTCATCAGTCTGTCTACCACATCTCTTTCCTGACCGTTACAGAAACTGGTACCTAGAAGTGTGGTGTCATCATAAGCAAAGCTTAAATTTGTGCATGGTCTTACAGGCCGAGTGGCAAGGAAATGAACTGGAATCTGGAAGGAGGGCAATCCGAGTTGTGCACTGGTAGAACAGTTAGTGAAAATGTCACATTTCTTAGCATGTTAGGCAGAAAAATGTATCTACTCTACTTGTTGCACTAGAGGAAAATGTTGGAAAACACAGTTGTAGTAGTGGTTTTGGTTACTGCAGTCTACATTCAACAACTTACTACAAAAAAATGCAAATATTCAGAAAAGAATTGGTAGGTTTGCAAGCAGGAATTAAATGGAACTCAGAAATCCAGAATTTTAGGTGAGAAAGGCAATTGTTACTCATCCTCCAACCATTATAAGATAAAACAGAGATGGCCAGTGAACAATTAAACACCCTGTGTCCTGCTGAACCAGCAGCAGGACTAGCCTCAAAAGGCCCAGTAGGCCTGCCCCAACGCGCCCACCACAGGGCTGGGTGCAATTCGGAAGAAAGAAGCACTAAAGGCCAGGCTGACAGTCCAAAAGATTTTATTAGGGGAACTTACAGAGAGTGGCATCTACCACATGATGGTCAGCGAAATGGCAAGCAGTTCACTGGAGAATGCCCACACCAAAGGCCCACTCTACAGATTATACATGATTGAGGAGCAAAGGACACCAAGTGCCAGGGGTTTGTGTGCAAGTTTTGGGAAATAATTTTGGCCTGTGATCTTTTTCCAAAACAGATGTGCTTGGGATGGGCTGCAGTCAAGTTTAGAGCAGCAAAGCTCCAGGTGCTTCTAGGGTAATACAGGAAGGGATATATGAAGAGGAGGCAGGGGTGACGTCAGGCCTGGGTCAGGTAGGAACCTGTTACCAATTAGAGCTCAGCTCCCAGCAAAGATCTAATCAACGATGAGGCTCTTCTCCCCATTGTTTGTCCCTGGAGAGGTAAAAGTATCTGAGACCAAAGACCCAGCTAAGGTTATAGTCTTCAGTAGAGCTTTTTGAGGGGTCAAAATGACTCCAGGAAAAAGATAAAAATGCAAGTCTCCAAAGCCTGCAGACATGAGGAGCCTGCTCCTGCACACAGAGAGAGAATTATGGGGGGAATCAAGCAAAGAAACAGCAGACTTCAGACGTGCTTTGACAAGAATCATGGCTGGTTGGTTATGGCCACGTGACTGTGTTTAACTAATGACTTATGAGTTCAAGGGTCATGGGTCATTTTTGTGCCAATTATTTAACTTTCTGGTTCTATTTCACTGCCTCAGTGATTAGAGAGTTTTTTGGAGACATAGAGAAATACAAAAACTCTTACTTGAATTTTCCCAACAAACAGGCGTGGGTTCTGGTTGCAGGGATATAAATCAGAGGAACATGCTATTGTGGTTCCACAAATAAATCCTTTGGTTTTTTTCTATTTCTCAGCTACTCTACAGGAAGAGAATTTGTGTTTCCCCTTTGCAGAGTGTTTTCTGGTAAAACCCAACCACTTTGCACTATTTGTAACCACACTTGCCTCCTATGGGTGACACATCTTGTTACAGGGCACATCTTTTGATGTGCTGAGAACAGAGATGGGTTTGGGCTTTTAAGTCTGGAGAAGAATATAGGGATGGGGAAGCTGAAGTGCATCTTTCATCATCTTCATTCCTTCCCAACCGTACCCTGAACAGATGAGAGAATGCCAAGAGAGCAATTCATGGAAATTCTTCTTTTAGAAAAAACTTGTTTTAACCACAAAGAATTTGCTTATCTTAAGAATTGGGGATACAGTAAGGGCTAAGGTTAGAGAAGTAGGAGAAGAAGGAGGGTGACAGGGAGAGGGGGAAACTGAACATCTGTTCAATGTTCATTTTGTATAGATTGAAAATGATTTAAAGAGAAAAGCAAGGAAAGCCTTTATAAAAAATTCCTTGTGTGTATATGTCTATACACTACTGACACCCACTTATACACATACAAACAGGCAGACACATAAATGTATATGTTTATATTAATGTTTATGTTAAATATATCTGCAAGCATGGTATAGCATGCAAGGATCCAAGTTTGTTTTGAGTTTTAAATGAATGTAGTAGCATGCTGGAATCCCTGGAGGATAATTATTGCATCTCCTGGTACCAAATGAATCTAAGTAATTAAAAATTTGCTTTTGAATGAATCCCTCTTGCCTGATGTCAGTTGCTCACTGGAGGCTTTTTCCAGACTACCTGAACTTCCTGGACCCAATTTATATGTTATCCCTGGACTGCCTCTGCCACTCTAAAGTCAATTGTTCTTCTGGAATTCTCTGGATTCTGCCCCTTGTTATTCCATGGTGGTGGCAGCAGCTCCTCCTGAAGTTCTTGGTTATCTCATGATTCACACTTCACAGTATAGTTTGGATACATTGGCAGGTTCCTGGAAGGATGTACTGTTAGTGAAGTGCACGTGCTGTGCTCTGCCCCTTGCCTGTGGATGCCCGGGCCATGGTGGCAGAGGGTGGTAGGGGAGGACGCATCATCCCTGGCCAGGTCAGAACCACGTTGAGACTTGAATCCTGACCCTGCTCTTCCTGAAAGTTCCCATCACTATTCCCTTGCTTTGCCCTAGTCCTTTCTGTCTGGGATTTCTTCTTAATGAATCCCTGATTCCTCGACTCCTGTCACTAGCAGAATCAGAAATATTCATGTTTTATTTCCTCCTACAATTTCAGAAAGGCACTTCTCTAAGCTTCAGTTTATCTGCAAATGTAGGCTGTAGAATGCACCTTATAGAGCTATAGCAGGAATATAATAAAGTAATCCATGTAAAATGCTCAACTCATAATTAATTAGAACCAATATATTGTGATTATAATTTTTGTTTACATACAGAAAGAGGTCACTAATGTGTCCCTAACACAGTTGTACTTTAGAAACTCCACCTTGTTAGGTGGCTATCCAGTGGCACCAGCATGATTTGTTGAAAAGATGATTCTTTACCCCATTAAATCGTCTTGGCTATTTGACCATAGACACATGGGTTTATTTCAGGACTCCCAATTCTATTCCATTTTTTTGAATACCTTTCTTTATGTCAGTACCACATAGTCTAGCTTACTGAAGCTCTATACTAAATTTTGAAATCAGGGTATATGACTCCTCCTATTTTGTTCTTTTTAAACATTGTCTTGGCTGTTCCTGTCCCCTTGCATTTCCATATAAGTTTTTTAAAAAATTATTCCCATTTACTGTGTTTCTTTGTTTTTAGTTTTATTTGGAGGTACTGGGGGTTTAACTCAGGACCTCGTACATAGGAAGCAGGCACTCAACCACTGAGTTTCATGTGCTCCCTTCCATATAAACTTTAGCATCAGCTTGTCAATATCTGTAAAAAAAGCTGCTGAGGATCTGTTAGGAATTATGTTGTATCTGTAGATGAATTTGGGAAGTATCGCAATTTTATCAATATTAAGTCTACCAATTCACGAACATAGGAAGGCTTTATGTTTATTTAGGAGTTCTTTAATTTTTTCAACATTGCTTTGTAGTTTTCAGCATTCAGATCTTGCCCTTAATTTTTAAATTTATTTTAAATTTATTCCTAAGTATTATAGTATATTCTATTGGATGCTACTATAAATGGAACCGTTTTCTTATTTTGACCTTTGACTAGGCAAGGGTTTCATAGATATGGCACCAAAGCCCAAGCAATCAAAGAAAAAATAAATAGGACTTTATCAAAATTTAAAAGTTTGATGCTTCAAAATCACTATCAAAAAAGAAAAAAGACAATCAATGGAGTGGG
>JAQZBX010114568.1:0-10000 GCA_029593785.1 Cabassous unicinctus
GTGCCACCGCCTTCCATCCCCTGGCTCGCTGGTGTTTGGCAAGGCTCGGAACGGGCTCCACTTCCTGCTACGCCCGCCCCTGCAGTGCTCGGTGGTGGTTGTTTATCCCAGTTCTGGAAACAATATAAACGCTCTGGGGAAGGGACACCCCATTGGCAGAAGAAAATGTGTGGGTGGGAGGGAAAGGGGCGCAAAGGAAGAGCCCAGTGTTGTTGAGAGTCTTCCAGAACGAAAGAGCCTCTTTTCTGTGGGCAAGCCCGGCTCTGTGGGGGCGAGCCTCGTGCCAGCGCACGGCCCTCTCGTGCCTTGTCGCACCCACAGCCCCCTTTCTTGCCCTCCAGCTGCTTGTGACTCCCTCGCTGATAATATTCCAACGCTGGGAGTCAGCTCTGCACAAAGAGCTCTTTCTAGTCCGCAGAAAGCGTCGCCGTCTCCAGCACCAGGATTTACAGCAGCTTTCTTTTGAAATGCTTGACATTTCCCCACAATTTCTTAGGTATACTTGGTGGGCAGAGGGCGTCATCTGTATTTGAATTTATTGCAGAGAATAAGCCATTTTCTCCTACTTTAATGTCATCCCCTCGGTAACCGAGAGGTCAGAAGCAGCAACGCAAAAACAGCAAATTTGTCAATGGAATGTGCAAAGCTGAGGATAAATTTATCTTGTCCTAATCCCTGGCCTCCGTTCATCCCATGATTTTTCATATGCAGATGAGAATTTCCCAGGTCCCACTTTCTCACACGCGTCACTGTCCATGGTGGAGCTGGCACAGCCGCAGGCCAGCCCCTCTCAGCGCCCTTCAGCTCTTCTTTTTTCCCTTTGAAAGTGCAATACAGTAAACTTCACATTGCTTTCTCAAAACGTCTCCCATGGAAGCCCAAAGCTGCAGTTCCTGTAATTATTTTGATTTGTAGGGATCATAACTCTGTGTTCTGAGGGAAGACTAAATCAATTTTTGAAAATGAAGTCGAATGTATTTTGCCTTGCATGGGTTGCTCCGTAGAACTCCGTTATGGTGTTCTGAAACAGTCTGCCCAGTGATTCAGCCCCGATTTAAATTCTATGTATTGCATGGAGACCCTTGACCCTAGACCGCTACCCCGGCCCTCCAAGTCTCAGGTGGGGGAACTCCAGCTGCATTCACACGACTCCTGTTCTCCACCAAACTCACTGTCAGAGCTCCTAACCTGTGATGAGATGCGCCCCCCCATCAGAACTCCTAGCCCATGATGAGATGCCTCCCCCGACAGAGCACCTACCCCGTGACCAGGATGGCCCCCTCTCCTGCGCCCCGTAAACTCCCTGAAGTTAGGGAGCAGGACTACTTCGTCCAGGTGTCCCTGCACCTGCCTGGCATATCATGGACACTTACATGAATACCAGCGCGAGGGAGCTGAGACCTCCCAGCCATGCTACGTCTGTCCCCACATCACCGCTGTCCTCTCATCACAGGAGGTCATTGAACGGGATGAGCTGGTTTTCATCCCGTGGTTTTGCCGTCTACCTGTGTGTCACGGCAGAGCCAGGTGAACGCTTACGGCGTGGATAGACAGACTGTGTCCCTCCACCTTGCCAGGTCCCTGACAAAAACATTTTGGACCATGAGTGCAAGAGAGAAAATCTGAGTGGCCTTCAAGTGCCTTTTAGCCCATTTCCAGAAGGAAGTGAAACGCAGCCCTCTAGCTGGTGTCCTTAGCACGTTCTCCCGGCTTGCCTTGATGGGCACAGCACCTAGCTGAGAACCAAGAGCTTCTGCAGCCTGGCTTAGCGAGTTCATAAAGAGCCATGGCGGGCAGGGGCGAGGTCACTGGCCTGCAGTCCTCGAGGCCGTGGAGGTGGCCCTTGGGAGGCAGCCCAGCGCCTCCCTGCGTGTCTGCTCAGCGCTCCCTGCTGCTTGGGTCAAAGGCACACATCTTGAAAGCGCAAACCTCCCAAACAGACTGGAGCACACACAGAGCCATTTGGAGATAGAAGGACTCTTTGAGACTGCTTTGTTCAACTCTCTGACACTGCAGAGAGGAAAATTAAAATTTGGTCAGGCAAGTGACCAGCCCAAGGTCAGCCCAAGGTCACTTCCCCCACTCAACCTGTGGCGCTGCCTCTGCTAACACCATGTGAGCTGGGGCCAGCTGGAGTCCCTGCTCCTGAGCATCTAGATAGGCTGAGTTCAAGCCCATGTCTTACGCCACATGGACACCCACGGCCATCCTCATGGGAGGCTGAAGTGTAGGGCCACCCCACGCTTTAAGGTCCCGTGCCACAGATGAGCTCCTTTATCATTGCCAGCATCCCTCACAAAAGGCAGGGGTGTGCACCTGACTCCACGGAGCATTTGGAGAAGCAAGGAGGGGCAGCGGGCTTCACTTTGCACTCAGACAAGCAACTGAGGATCGGACATTAAGCATGCCTATTTCTCCAAAGCGCTGGCGATTTTGGAGAGTCTGCTTTACTCCAAGGAGCACTCTTGCTTCCTGCCATCTCCCTGGATCCTCTCCTGCCCTTCCCCACCCCCCTTCCCACCTCTCCTTTGAATGTCCTCTCTCCTGCACTGCCTCCAGCAACCCCAAATTCTCCTCCCTCAGTTAGGCGGAGAACGCAGCCCACCCTGACCCCTGTGGCCGAACTCAAGCTGGGCCACCTCAGAGTGCAAACCCCCTCCACTCGCCGACAGGGAGGAGCCGCGGGCTCTCGGCATCTTCACTGAGAGCAGCCAGGGAGACGGCCACCATTCCCCTTGTTGCACTGGCATCTTCTTTGGCTTCTCAGCAGACTGATGATTTTACCACTCATATTAACCACCTAAGAGTTTGAGCCATCCTTTTATCAGAAAATGAGCAAATAAATATATCGGGAAGAAAACAACAACAGTTTGGGTTTGGGGCAGGACTGGACTTTGTGGGTGAATAGGCAAAAGGATGATATAGCTTCACTTGGAAAACATATAGCACATACAGGACAAAACACCCAAGACACAGAAGATGCCTGCCCGGTCTGAGCTCTGTCTTCCTTATCTTGTCTTATCCTATCCTGCACTGTACTACATTGTACTATACAATGCTACACCATACTACACAGCACTGCACTGTACTACACTATACTGCAATGCAGCATACAATGCTACAGTATACTGTTTATACTGTACAATACTCTAATACACTATACTATGCTGTACTGTACTCTACTATACTGCAATGCAGCATACAACACTACAGTATACTGTTTATACTGTACTATACTCTAATACACTATACTATGCTGTACTGTGCTCTACTATACTGCAATGTAGCATACAACGCTACAGTATACTGTTTATACTGTACTATACTCTAATACACTATACTATGCTGTACTGTACTATACTATACTGCAATGTATATATAAGGCCACACTATACTCTTTACGCTACACTGTACTATACTATAATGCACTATACTATGCTGTACTGTACTATACTATACTGCAATGTATATACAAGACTACACTACACTGTTTATACTACATTGTACTATACTATAATGCACTATATTATACTACACTAGACTATATTATACTATACTGCACTGTACTATACAATATTACACTGCACTGTACTTTACTATACCATACTGCAATGTATATACAATACTACACTACACTGTTTATACTACATTGTACTATACTATAATGCACTATATTATACTACACTAGACTATATTATACTATACTGTACTGTACTGTACTATACTATACTGCAATGTATATACAAGACTACACTATACTACACAGCACTGTACTTTACTATACTATACTGCAATGTAGTATACAATACTACAATATACTGCTTACACTATACTGTAATATACTATAATGCACTACATTACACTGTACAGTACTATATTATACCATACTGCAATGTATATGCAGTACTACACTATACTGTTTATACTACACTGTGCTATACTATAATGCACTGTATTATACTATACTAAACTGTATTATGCTATACTATGCTATAATATACTATACTGCACTGTACTATACTGCACTGTACTATACTATGCTACACTGCACCATACTATACTATACTATCCTGCAATGTAGTATACAATACTACACTATACTGTTCACACTACACTGTAATATACTATAATACACTAAACTATTCGTCAATGTATATACAAGACTACACTATACAGTTTATACTACATTGTACTATACCATAATGCACTATACTATACTTTACTGTACTATACTATACTACACTGCACTGTATTATACAATACTACACTATTCTCTTTACACTATACTGTACTGTACTACAATACACTATACTATACTATACTGCACTGTAGTATATAATACTACACTATACTCTTTACACTATACTGTACTGTGCCATAATACACGATACTATAGTATACTAGACAGTATTATACTATACTATACTGCACTGTAGTATATAATACTACACTATACTACACTGCACTGTACTCTACTATACTATACTGCAATGTAGCATACAATACTACGCTATACTGTTTACACTACACTGTACTATTCTACAATGCATTATACTATACTGTACTATACTATACCATACTGCAATGTATATACAATACTACACTATACTGCACTGCACTGTACTGTACTATAATACACTATACTATACTACACTGTATTATACTATACTATACTATACTATACTGCACTGCACTATACTATACTACACTATACTACACTGCACTGTCCTGTACTATACTATACTGTACTATACTGTACCATGCTATAATATACTGTACTATGCTATAATACATTGTACTATACTACACTATACTATACAACACTGCACTATACTATGCTGTACTGTATTATACTGTACTGCACTGTACTATACAATACTACACTATACAGTTTACATTACACTGCACTATAATACAGTAAACTATACTATACTGCACTGTACTATACTATGCTACACTATACTACACTGCACTGTACTGTACTATACTATACTGCAATGTATATACAAGGCTATACTATACTGTTTATACTGTACTGTGCTGTATTATAATGCACTATACTATACTATACTGCACTGTAGTATACAATACTACACTATACTCTTTACACTATACTGTACTGTACTATAATACACTATACTAGACTAGACTAGACTGTATTATACTATACTATACTATACTGCACTATACTGCACTGTACTATGCTATACTAAACTATACTACACTGCACTGTCCTATACTGTACTATACTGTACCATGCTATAATATACTGTACTATAGTATACTACACTATGCTATACAACACTGTACTATACTATACTGTACTGCACTATACTATACTGTACTGTATTATACTGTACTTACTGTACTATATAATACTATATGTTTATATACTATACAATACTATGCTGTACCATACTATACTGTACTGTATTATACTGTACTGTGCTATACAATACTACACTATGCTGTTTCTACTACCCTGTACCATACTATACTATACTACACTATACTATACAATACTACATTATACTGTTTACACTACAGTGTACTGTACTATAATACACTAAACTATACTTGCTGTACTGCACTGTACTATACTACACTATACTACACTGCACTGTTGTATACTATACTGTATTACTCTGTACTATCCTACACTGCAGTGTACTATTCTATACTATACTATACTATACTATACTATACTATACTATACTATGCTATGCTATGCTATGCTGTGCTGTGCTGTGCTGTGCTGTGCTGTGCTATACTATATTATACTGCATGGTGCTATGCCATAGTTTACTACACTGTACTCTACTATACTGAACTGTACTATACTTCACTGTACTATACTACACAGTACTATACTCTACTACACTGTACTATACTATAATACAGTATACTATACTGTTCTGTACTATAGTACACTGCACTGCACTATACTGTACTGTACTATACTATACTGAACTGTACTGTATAATACTACACTGTATAATCCTGCACTACATTGTACTATACTATAATACACTATACTATGCTGCACTATGCTATACTGAACTGTACTATAGTATACTATACTTACCTGTACTATATTAAACTATACTGTACTGTACTACATTGTACTGTACTATACTACACTCTATCATACTGTACTGTACTATACTATACTGTACTACACTGTACTGTGCTATACTATATTGCACTATACTATACTGCACTGTGCTGTACAATACTATACTATACTATCCTACACTGTACTGTACTATACTATAATATACTATAATGTACTATACTATACTACCTTATACTATACTACATACACTGCACTACACTACACTATACTACACTGTACTATATTATACTATACTGCTCTACACTATACTACTCTACACTATACTACACTGGGCTATACTATACTGTACTGTACTGCTCTGCACTGCACTATACTATATTACAGTATACTACACTGTACTGTACTATACTACACTGTACTGTACTATACTATATAATACTATGCTCTACTATACTAAACTACCCTATTCTACACTATACTATACTGCACTTCCACATACTATAGTGTACTATATATATAACACTACATTGTATTATACAATACCATACTCCATACTATACTGTACTGTACTATTCTGTGCTGTACTACATTGCACTACATTGTGCTATGCTACACTACACTATTCTACACTATGCTATATGGTACTGTACTATACTACACTGCAATGTACTATACTATTCTACTCTATATGACACTCTGCTCTACTGTACTGTTATATACTAGATTGTAGCTATCCTCCTTGTCTCCCTCCACCAAACTCTCTGGGACACTCTAACTGCTTATTTAGCTGTCTTTACTGCCTATGATGTCTACCTTTGTCTTTGAGCTATAAGTAGCCTGCTAAAAGGAAGACAGTTGGTGATCATCTAATGCAGCGCTTCCTTGTTCTCAATAAGTTTTCCAATGATGGAGATTTCTTTCAAAATTCTCAACATAGAGGCCTACTCTTCTCAAACTTTATGGAAGATGTACTGCAGCCTTGTACAAAATATATATTCCTGCACCTGTATCATTTAAGAAATGAAACAAATTAAAGAGCTTCATTGGTGGATGGAAAAGGTCATGCTCTTTAGAATTAAGCTTAGACATGCGCCCCTAATGTTATGCTATTTGGGGAAAGTACATATTTTCTAGAGACAACCTATCCTGGTTCCCTTAGAACCTGACATGAGGTAGAATAACGCTGACACAACCAGTTCCAGGTTGCCAGCATGGGGCTGTTGTGACACGTAGAGAAGCACATTGGAAAAATAGTATTGTCTTGAGGTCCATTCCTTAACAATGCCAGTAGGGTTTGCCTTTGGAAATAATAGTGCAGTTCTCCTATTCTGATATACTACCCTTCGTGTAGGCATTTGCTTCAGTCTAAGTTCATGCTTAGGAAACTTGACTTTGGACCTTAAGCCTAATCATTCCATTGCTCTCACTCCTGCAGCCCAGGATAACAGAGCAATTTCATGATTGTCCAGTATTTACATAAAGCCACTGAAGGAAATGAGCTATGAGGTCACTGCTTTTCTTGAATGTCAAGTTCTCACACTTGAAGATAAAATTTATCAGTGTATTTTCTTTGGTTCGAGGCCATTTCCCTGCAGTTGGAATTTCCTCCTGTAGGTTACTCATGGGTAGTTAGCCCCACAGTGCAGTGGCTCATCAGGCCCTCCAACAAAGGGTGAAATTCATTCCTGTTACTGGATGATTGATTTTCCAGTAAAGTCCCAGACTGTGGAATCCCAAGCAAACTATAGAGATGGATAAGCTTTTATAGAGAGAAGAGATGTGCACCTCTTGCCACAAAAGGGAATTCTACTCCACAAAAAGCAAACTCACCCTTCTACAATGAGCTGGAGTTATTGAAATGTTTCTAAGATTAGAATTTTTTTAATCTCCACCCCTTAAGATGATATTTAATGTTTGCATACAAACATGAAAAGTTCTTTAAGTCAGCTTTTTATTCTGATTCAAGTCAATTCAACAAATAGTTTCTGCACCTAAACATCCCAGGGATTATGCTAGACAACTGAACTACAGCGGTAAAGATGGCAGACGTGGGATCTGACCTCAGGGGATCTGTGGAAAGGGTGCCGTAGCATTTAAGAGGTGCCAGGCCTTCCAAGGACCATGTGTGCTGCCTGCAGGCCGGACCTGTGTGGCTCCGGAGACACCAGGTAAACATGCAACACATACCACGTGGCTGAGACTGGAGGTCCTGCATCCAGAAGTCAGCATCCATGCGCCACGTGGTGGTGGGCAAGTCACTAAATCCCTGACACCTCAGTGTCCATATCCATAAAGCAGGTGTAAGGAGAACAGCTATCCCAAAGGTGGGTTTTGAAAATGAAGGTTTAACCCATCTCAAGCACTTGGAGCACTGCCAGCTCACGCGAGGTCTCGCTTCAGTTATCAAAGCCCTTCTGACGTTAGTGCGCCGGCAGTCGGTGCAGGCTAATTGCTCAGTATGTATTTGCAGAACTGGGTGGATGAATCACCGTGTTCTTGTGGTGAGTCTCACCGAGACCACCCTGGGTTGCTAGAAACCATCATTAGCCACAGTGAGTTGTCACTCCATGTTCTTAAGAATGAACTGAGAATATAATATGAATTGCTCTAACATAGAATCCCACCCACAAGACAGAGGAACCCTTGTTCTTGAGAGTCAGGGAAGAAATCTGAAAATGACAAGACAAGACTTCAATTCAATGTGGATGAACAAAACAGAGAGCACAGCCCTCTGCTTTGTTCACATCTGTTAACAAAGCCATAACAGCAAAATAGTGTATAACGTTTTCATTAACAATGAAGCATTTATTGAGCGCCTACTGAAAGGCCAGGTGCTGTAAGACATAGTCTTTGCTTGAAAACATGAAACTCGGATTCTAGTCAGGGCCCAGCTATGCAGGCAGAGACCATGCTACACTGCGGTCACCACGCTGTGGGAAATGCAAAGGCTGGACATGTATGACAAGGTAAGCGTCATTTCAAATGACAGGACAGTTCAGCTGGTTTGGAGGGTGAAGTCCAGCCAGTGGACAGAGAAGGAAATAAAGATAGGGGGAGAGCTTAAGCAAAGGCAGGAAGATGGAAAAATATATTTTGGAGTGATGCGGACCCTTTATCTGGAGCTTGATGAGGAAAGGCTCTGTGGAAAGGCTTGCCAGGGAAAAGTGAGTGGGAAATAGAGCTTTGAAGGGAACTTGTGGCCAGGTAATGGAAAGTTCAGAAAGTCATTATGTGGCTATATTGCACATAGGTAACGGGAAGTCCTCTGTTGCTTTAGAAAGCTAAAGCTCCAAGTTACATAGAGGAAGCCATAGAGGTTGGAGAGGAGGGGCTAGAAGGAAATTCAAGTTGTTATAATCATCCTCTCAAGTATAAAAGTGAGAGCTGATATCAAGGGCTTAGTAGTGAGAAGTGAGAGGTGGGGTCAGAGGTGAGAGGCATTTCAGAGGTGGAAGAGCTTCAGTGTGGAGGACACAGCCTTTGAGGCCAAACTGGGTTTGAAGCCAAGGTCTGACCTTGCTCGACCTGGGGTGAGTCATGTAAGCATTCCAAATCACTGTTTCTTCAACAAAATAGGTAAGTACTTATAGAGAATGTGTCATGCCTAACCAGACATAAAATGTTCATGCAGTGTTTGGCCTGAAATAGGGACTCAGCCAACTGCAGGTGGTATTGGAATTGACAGGCCTTGATCACTGAGCAAAGCAGGGATTGCTGGAAAAGGAAGAGTTAAAGGTAATAAACTCTTTAGCTTGGGCATCCAGGTGGAAAGAGAGTAGGAAAACTAAGAAGGGGAGATGGGCCTTCATATGTCTATGGGGCCTCTGGAGGAGATGGTGGTGGGCAGCTGGGTGCCTAGATCCAGGGCTCAGGAGGGGGCTTCAAGAGGAGATTGTGGTGAGCAGGTGGGTGTCTAGATCCAGG
>JAQZBX010114569.1:0-10005 GCA_029593785.1 Cabassous unicinctus
TGGGCTTGGACAATACAGATTATCCTTATTACTATGTTTTGTGATATTACTCTAACTAATCTATCATTCTCTGTATTACAGTGACTCCACTTTCATTTTGGGACAGATGCATAAATATCTAATAACAAGAAAGGGTTCTCCCAAGAACAATGACAATGCTAAACACCATAACTAAATCCAGACTATTTCCAAATACTGGGGATGGGGATGCATATTCTAAACTAGCAGTAATCATTCCAATTCCTTATCTTGTTTTTTAAAAAATTGTTTTAAATGATTTCATATACTATCTATATCAATCTCATTGACAATAAATAATAGTAACTGCTCACACTTCCTGTTTTTATTGCCAATTTCTTCTACTCGTAGGTCTCTGTTTTACTGGTTAGTATGTTTGTATGTACAAATATTTTAATAATTAGGATTTTCTCTACTTTACATCCCAGAATCACTAAATTAAATGGTATGTATAGCTGGAGAAATTTGAAGTTCTTTAATTTCTCAATAATGGAAGGAAAGCATGGTTTCAAGGTTTTAATTTAGAAGAGGAGCTAAGATTCATCTGACCTATATCTTATAATAAATTGAGTGGTTTCGGTCCTTTTCAGAAAGACTAAGCCGAAAATCATAAAGAGAACCGAAAATGAAAAATGTACAATTTCATAATATTGTGTTCAATACACATTTTCCAGAATAAAAAAAAAGTTCTGACCTATCTTCATCCATCTATAAATTTGGACTGTGAATATATCTTACATAAGGTGGATGAAATTAGAAGGATGGAAAAACAGAGAGGGTGTATTAATAGGTCTGTAATGATAAAAAATGTATTCTGGGGGTGAGGTAAAACTTAATGATTCATAAATAGCAAATTCATTATATTTTTAATACTCAGGTTATATTAACATCATATAACATCTTTATGGTACCATTAGTACCATTTAAATCCTTGACTCAACTTGGAAAACAAACATGTCCAAATCTTAGCCATGAAATGATTAGCCAAATAAAGTGTTTAAATAAATATTATTGGATTAGAGGATGGTTGGTTGGGTCATAAACTGTCTTATAAATGTTTTATGTAATCTGTTACATCGCATTTTAAAATGCTTACAAATTAATTTATTTTTAAGGCTGCATCAAGGTGAAAACACCTTGTTTTCACTGGCATATTAGCCAGCAGGACAATACATCATGTAGCCATTTCTCATTCAGTCATACTAGTAGTGTAAGAGTTGTTAAGACATAAAATGTAGTATTGTTTGTTAAATATTCATTTATAATTTGCATTCATTATTAAATTATGTGTTGGGCTAATCTTTAATCTTAAAAATACATATTGTGTCATAAAGCTCTCAGAATGCCTAATAAATATTTTATAATTTAGTGCTGCTTTAAGTGTGGACTAGAATGCACACAAATGTTTGTTGGTAATGATAGTTAATTATTCCAAGGAGATTTGATCTGCATTGGTATTGAGTTCCATAATTCATTCATGCCTTCAGGTCACTAAGAGAAATATCAGTTGGGGACATGGTCCTGTCCATGATTAATGGTGATTCCGCTGTTTGCTCCTGATGGTAACAGTGGCATCCATTGCCTGGAGCCATTTACACACAGAGCGGAGGTTTTGAGGGGCTCATTTCTTAGTAGTCTCAACGACTATCACAATAAACGTCACTTTTGGTTTAGAATTTTAAGGGTTGAAATTCTCTGAGATTCAGGCCGTTGAATAGACCACCCCAGAATACAGTAAATTCCAGGCTAAGAATTTCCCATGCTCCAATAGTCAAGTATTTGATTAAGTTCCATAGCCGTGATATTCAATTTGCATTTGGTAAACTGAAAAAGTACAGCCATCGTGAGAAAGCTGGATGTGTCGGAGTGGTGATTTGTATTATAGTAGCCTGGTAGCTGCCCAATGAACCATGTAAAAACAGTTCATTAAAATGTTTATGTGCTTGGCTGGTTAATGCAAAGAAAGCTTTATTGCAGCCTTATAAAACCTTGGTAACTTCAGGTTGGAGTCAGATCAATGCATTGTAATAACTCAGGCATATGCTTCATCTCTCATGGAGTGGAGAAAAGAACCAAGAAACTTTCTTTTCCTCCTTGTTTCTATGACCACATATCTTCAGATTTTTAAAGCTAATATAGGTCCAGTTCCTTTTAGCTCTTTTTAAAACAGATGAAATATTCCCAATTCATTTGTAGGCTATTTTTAATAGTTTTTGTGTGTTTTTTTTTTGGCATAAAACCATGGAGTGTTTTTTGCAATAAAATCTAATCAATGAATATGTGATTGCTGCACTTGTTTGGAAGTTAAACTTTTATGGAATCTCAACTATACTGAGGAGCAAAAAATAATCAAAATTGGAAAATAGATGTGCTAATTTATTTGCCAGCTTGTTTCTCTTATTTACTTCAACACTTTTGGAGATGCATAGAGCTATTTTAAGCCCATAAGGGTACGGCTGGGAGATTCTAATTGTGAGAGACCATCTTAGATTCTTTCACATTGACTTTTGAAAAAATACTTAAAAACGAATGATTAGGTCTATAACAAGAATGACAAAGACTTCTTTTAAAGAAACAAAACAACTATTTTTAATAGAAAATGAATCTATTTGGGTATTTACCAACATAGAATATACACTGTTAGACTATTAGATGGAAAGCAGTATTTCCAATTAGTCTATATAAGTCTTCCAATAAAAAATGGTTAACTCATTAGTTTAATGTGTTGAAAACTGCCTCAAAAAACAAGCATGAAAAGAACATATGCTTTCAGTAGCAAAGCCAAAGGAGCTAAAATCTTAAAATGTATAATATTAAGAGAGATATCGCTATACATTTCTCTCATTCCCTTCCTACACACACCACTATTTATTATAAAAAGTGAATGCATGGAGGAAGAGACCATACACTACAACACTGTTGCAATCAGACCAAACACATCAATTAAAATAGATGTTCCTTGCACACAGCAGATTGCCTCAAAATATTCTTAATGCTCTGTGTACCAGCCATAGCTTCAGCATTTGAAAATTGTGCCTTAATGTGTTTGGGAACATCAAAATCTACTCCCACCCTCCCCACCTCCTGTAAAGTTAGAGAGTGGATTGCTGCCCTGAACTGGTCTTTGGTGCTGTATTTTCCTAATTCTGAGGACTGCATAATCTAAGACGGAGTTCTTTGGGGAATTTGATACTATATCATATAAAGATAAATTTGAGGGAGTGGATGTAGCTCAAATGGTTGAGTGCTTGCTTCCCATGTACAAGGTCCTGGGTTCAATCCCCAGTACTCCAACACACTGTATATTTTCAAAAGCCATTAGTAATAACATAATGCCTTACATATGTTAGGCACTCAATAAATATTTGTTGAATGAATGAATGTTGAGGTAGTGGTCTTTTACAATCTGCTTTGAAATTTGTTGGCTGGGTCCTCTGATCTGACAGTAGGAGATTGGACAGAGGAACAGAAGGGAAGAATCCATGAAGTAAAATAATAGCAGTCAAATGTTTACCTGCATTAGAGCCCTGGCCTCATAGTCTTCAGATGTACACAGAACACCATTTAAAATATCTATTAAGCTACTGTTGGACATAAGATAGTTTTGCTTCTCCATGTAGATTTTATTTTCAATTTTTTAAAAAATGTTTTTTTTTCCCATGCACTGTACAGTCCATCCAAAGTGCATAATCAATGGCTCTCCACTGTGCAGATTTTAAAAGTAGATTTAGGCTTGTCATGTTGAGTCAGAAGCCACACCAGTTCAAGACTCCTTAATTGAGAATCTCTTCTTATCATTTTAGACTTCACATCCCATCAACTTTCTTGTAAGACCAAGAGGATGTCTGCAGTGGTGTGGCCTCCTATGCATTATCTTCCGATTTGTGATTACGAATGAAGCACTTAGGGACACTGACCCATATCTTACACCAGCGCTGGAGACATCAGTAGCCATACTTAAAGCTGGGTGACTGTTCTGGTTTTGGATGAGACCCCAAAGAAAGGCAAGAATTAATTTTTTAACAAATCTGTTTTTAACAAATTTAACAAATTCTCTTTGTGTGTGTCTATTGATATGTATGTACGGTGGGAGAGGCACTGTATAGATGTAGCAAAGGAAGGCCTTAGATTTGAACCTCAGTGTACCCATATCATGGTTTTCAGTTCCTAGGATAAATTTAAAAAAAAAGAAATCTCTATTAAGTTTAATTAGGCTTTCTCATCTCTTACAGCATCAAAAAGGCAAAGCGGGTTGGAGCGGGAAGGCTTGCTAACCATGTGGGTCTCCTCAAGCCTTCTCAGATTTAATTGCAAGCGTAAATGACCCCCAGTCCTGCAGCGTATCAACTTGATGTGTGTAATTGATAACCAAACATTTTTTACAGGCTGTTAAATGGTAAGGCCACAATGAAATGTATATAGTGTTGATTAAAGTGATTTTTTTTTTTTTTTTTGGTACAAAAGGGTCAGAGACATTAACAAGTTAAAAGAAAGTGTGAGTTCTGTTCTTATACTTCTAACCTTTGTTCAGTTTCTCCCCATAATTGACACCACATGTTTACTATGCCTTTTTTGTCAAAGGCTGTAAGTATTCAATGCATTTAGAACTGTTCTTGAGATTAAGGCACTCACAGAGTGCTCAGAAAGGTAAACTTCAGATATTATTGTAGCACATGGTAAAGGAGAAAAATTTAAATAAACCCCTCCAGCATGCCTTGTATTAAATTGTCTGGCCCATAAAGGCAGAGTAAAGTAAAAGTAACTCTGAAAAGGATTAAAATGGACATCTAAATGATAATTACTGGATAATTTTGTTTTGGTTATAATTTGTGGTGTTATTTTTATAACTGACATGAGACATAATATATTTTTCAGGGTCCTGAAATAGCTGAGCAACAAATGGAAGCTGTCACAAAGTATTTGCAGGAACAGTTATTGAAGAAAGCTGTGAGGTTGTTGAATTGTTGCACAGGCTAAATTTTTTTTAGCCCATATATCAGAAGAATACGTTCCTAAAAAATGTAATGACTCTGGACATGTGTAGTATAGCAAGCCCTCTGACTAGGTTTTTAACATTCTCTTATTTTCAGTAATGCAGAACTGGCAAGGTATCTTTCAAGGAGCTTTTCAACACGTCCTAGGTCATAGCAAAGAGATTACTGAGCATTTGAGGCTGTGAGCACTTGTCTTACCTCCTGTTCTCTCGTCCGATCCTCTCCCTCTCCCGCATCCTCTCTTCTGTTCTGTCTGTGCTTTGGACCTCTCTGTGGCATCAGGAGCCTGTAGCTTTTGGTCCTTAACTGGCAGCACTCGATTCTACCGAATTTACTGACCTCTGCCGGAGCTGTGAACTGAAACCGACGAACAGACCACCCAAACGCCCTGCAACTACCAGATGGCAGCCACGCTTGGCCCTTCCAAGGCAGAATTTACCTCTCTACTCATATGGCTCTGGTTATTTGTGACTTGTAATTTTAGTTATTTGAGTTCAGGTCTTATCTCCCTTGAGGGACTGTAAGCTTCTGGATGACAGGAGCTATGCTTGAGGCTTTTTGTGTGTCTTTCCTCCTTGCCCGGGCTCAGCACGGGGAGCAGCACAACGTGGAAATTCAGTAGATGCACTTTGAGTGAATTAGTGACATTTAAGCCAGAGACACAGAATATCCTAAAGATAATTCTGTTATTAATGCTGAGATTGTCCACATCCCTGGTTATATCTGCACCTCTTCAAAGTAAGGGAATACTTGAATTAGGAATTTATTTCCATAGATATGAAATCAAGAGGATATGTATTTTTAAATTTTCACAATATCTTACTTCCAGAGATTTGAAATCAAGATGTTATCTTTTCTTCCATTGAGTAGAACATAGCTCTTGTGCCCTGCTATGGCAGGGCAGGGCTGAAGGAGTTATAAAAATCCTTGAACTCAAATCTCCTGATAATACATTTTATTAACTGGTGGGAGGCCAGAATAAGACTTGTGAGGGAAAACAGAATGTCTCAAGCAATTCTGATTTCCAGACACAGAAACTGTACTTTGTAGCAGTAGAATTTGATTTTAGGAGTAACTTTACTAGACCAAGTTCTACCAAATGTCATTTCTTTTTTCCCCCTAAAGTATAGGAAAAGGGGAACTCGTATATCCTCATGCACTGGAATACATTCACCTTTTTGAACAGTAGACACCCTGGAGCAGCATTTTGTTTGCTTAATGGCAATTTTAAGGAAACACAGAAGAAGCTAAATAACTACGTTTCTTTATGAATGTTTCTAACTTTTCCATTTTTTTCCTTGAATATCTGTCACCACAGGTAGAGATTTAAAACAATATAATTAGTGAATTAATTAAAAGGGTTGGGAAAAATCATTACTTTTCCTCTTACACTGTTGTCCAGAAAAATAATTATTTAGTTTTTATTTTTCCTCAATTTCTGTTCAGTCCTTGATATTCATTTTTAATCGAGATAAAATATTTTTCAACTCAGAAGCTCATCAATTCAGATAAAATGTTTCTAATATGTTATAAGAAACAACATTCAAGAATACTGAAATTAGAAACATGTTTGTGTCTTTTTTCCATGACTAACCCATGTCTATTCTCTATGAAATTGATGTCAAAAAAGTATTATATATTTTCAGTAGGAAATAGAAGGCTGCCCTCTACTATCCTTGTCAGAACGTCGTATCCCTTTAATCATACTTTTCATTTCAGTACATTGAAATTTCCGTTACCAAGGACAACATCATAAATAAAAGTGTTTGTGAAATTTTACCTGCAGCTTCCTAACTTTGTGCATTAAGCATGAGACTAGCAGAGAGGTGGTCAAATGTGAAAATTTATAATCATTTATTACGTACGGCATGAAGCAAGAAGGGAATAAAAGCGTGAAGGCATACATCTATAAACGGAAGCCGAAAAGCTTAAATGAAAAGTAAAGTGAATTTCTGTGTCTTGTCATAAAGTAATGAGAAGCTAGAGCTTTTATTCATAGCAACCCAAGATGCATTTACTCTCAATCTAGCTTCAGCAGTAAACGCTTCCCTGATGTATTGCTTTGGACTTACAAAGAAATATTTGTGCTCTACATAATAGTATAGTTAGGAGAATTACTGCATGGTTGAGAAGATTCTATAAAAGTTTATAGCTGGTGGTGTTACTGTAATTTAATCACAATGTAGCTAATGTAGTACTTTAATATCTCAGGTTACTTTTTTTATTTACCATTTATTAGTAACTGACAGAGTCAATCATCTCTACATCATAAACAAATCATGGAGGGATTCTATAGGAACCCTAAAATTCCAGAATAGATGTACTGTGGCCTGTTTTACACTACCACATTCCCTGTAATGAGATAACCATCAAATTATTATTTAGATCTGTGAAATGTAAGTCAGGCTTCTGGTTCTCAGTCCATTGACAAAAGAAAACTTGAGAACATTTTATGTCATGAATACAATTAGTACTGCATGTCATTTAGGCACAGAAATCAGTCATTGATCCAATTCTAGCAATGACTAGAAGTGATTTCTGAAAAGTTTAAAAGTATTTAGCTAGAGATTTTTTTAACCAATTTATAATATCATCATAATATTAAGCTTAATTAAATCAGTGGTCTCAGAATTTTCTATTAAAAGTTTTCATTTTTATGTTTGAAAACAAAATGTCACTGCTCTTATACTTTCTGTTTATATATATTCCCATCAATAGATGGATAGCTGAGATAGATAGACATAAGTAGTAATCATTAGTCATTGCATAAATCAAGCCACATTAATACAGAGTATTAACTGAGGCTAGAAAAGAATGGTTTTATGGCCTGGAAGCCATTTGACATTCTGGAAAGGGGATTGAGGGTAAATATAAGTCAAGGTTTAGTTTTTTTAACTTGGACAAGTCTCCTGACTTCTGTGAGCTCAGTAGTTCCATCTATAAAACAGGAGTAATGATATTTGTTCTACTAATCCCCCTGGATTGTTCTAAGAATCATATAAGATATTGTATGAAAAAGCATTCTGCAAACTGAAAAGAGGTACACAAGGTATCAGTGCTTTGGACATGTGTAGCATTAAATAAATGTTGAATAGAAGGTTCAGCTTGAGTACTTTTTGTATAATATTTGAATAGTTTTTATTTCAAAGGGGATACAAAGGCCATGTAGAAAAACAATGTCATTTAGCTAATATTTATTGAGCATCTTCTATGTGTCAGACACTGACAGAGCTTATTGCATGAACAGTAGTTGATAAAACAGTTTCTAAGAGGATAATGAATTTAAACCAGGTTCCATGTTAGTATATACCCAAGTCCCAATCATCTATACCTTTTTTTTCTTTGCACTTGCTACTACATGCCACTCTGCCTTTCAGCGTGATTGATTTGACTTTCTAAAATTTTTAATTCCTTGGAATTTACACACCTTTAAATTCTCCCTCGACCTTCAACTCACCTAGGGCCAGTCCCATGTGAAGTATTTAGGCTATAATTCAGTGACAGTGACTGATCTCTGGTTTGGGAGTTGATCCTTCTGGACATAAAAATGGTCCTGCTCAAAAGTATAGCCTTAGATTAACAACTCAAAGAGAAAGTCTTCAGGTAACTGAAGTGACCACTCAGTTGAGAACAGAAATGTCAACACAGGCGTGGGCTTTATTGATTTTTTTCATGGATTTATTTAGTTCCTGGTGACTGGAATATCTTCCCCTTTGTCTGTCAAAGTCTCACTAATTCCTCAAGGTCCAGTTGAAAGTTTATCTCCTCATGAAATCTTCCCGTCTATTCCTTGTATATATACCATCACACTATTTCTCACAATTCTCAGTTTCTGGTTATTTTCGTTATTTCCACATCATTATTTATATATTTTAAGTTCTTCAAGGCAAGAGCATGTCTTCATTTTTGTGTTCCTTTTGGCTTCCTGTGTCACATCTTGCACAAGAAGACACTCAAATGGCCATTGAATTTAATTTTCTTTATAATACAATTACTTTTAAAAGTTATTTGATATAAATATGTACACAAGTATTAGGATTTTTGTATTGGTTACAAAAAAAAAGAGCTAAAGCTGTTTTAGGTGCTATAAAATGGTGCATTGGTTTTATTTTGCTTTGATGAATTTAATTTTAAAATATCACCAATGTTATCATTCAAATGCAGTCTAAACTTATTCTGTTTTTCTCCTTTGTAATTAATTTTAAGTATTCTATCTTCTCTTCATTCTGCATATCTTACCACATATCCTTTAGTAAAAAGCAACAATAATTCTGGCCCAAATAGTCCTCATATTTTCAACACTGTACTGGGCACAGAAGGGAGATTCAAGAGAAGTAGAAGATAAAAAACTTCCTGGAGACTCAGCTCTCTTAGAATGAGCAGAGATCCAGGGGATCAGCCCTTTATTGAAACAAAACGTTGTGATGGTTGCTGCTAGATGTGGATACAATATGATTTCTATCTAGTGGTCTGAATAGCAAAGAGCAAAATCTAAGGAGATGATTAATATCTGTAGAATGATTTACATAAACTTGAAGAACAGGCAGAGGACATGAGCGGAAGGAGAACCTATTCAGTCCCACATTTTCAGCCTCATACTGTTGGCGGAGGCACCTCATCTCCATTTTAGAATATTTAACATTTTATCTTAGGGGCAAGAGAGTACAGAACTATGGCCCAAATTGGGCAGATAAAATACTTCCAAAGTTTTCTTCTTTGGTCTTTTTCCAACCATTTTCTAAATACATTTAACTTCCTATTACTATAAGATATAGAAAGAAGCTTAAATATTTGTGTTAGTATTAACAGAATCACTATCTAGTGGGGGAAAAACGACCATTTGGGAATCCTGTATATTCTACCAGCTCTAATGCCAACAGGCAGTGTGAGCTAAGGCATACTCATCTCAGTCTCTGTTTTCACATCTAAACAAATACAAAATTAGTTTTCCACTTATTCATAATTTAGTTCATGTGAGATGTCTGATTGTACC
>JAQZBX010114570.1:0-10012 GCA_029593785.1 Cabassous unicinctus
AGAGAAAGAGAGAGAGAGAGAGAGAGAGAGAGAGAGAGAGAGAGAGAGAGGTACTGGGACAGGGGATTGAACCCTGGATCTCATATGTGGGAAGCTGGCACTCAACCACCGAGCCACATCAGCTCCCCTGAGTTGGCTATCTCACCTGTTTGCTTGTTGTTTGTTCTTTTTCTGCTTTTGGGTGGCACTGGAAACCAAACCCAGGACCTCCCATGTGGGAAGCAGGTGCCCAACTGCTTGAGCCACATCCACTCCCCTAATTCTTAAAAAACTTAGTAATGATGTTTATTGTTTTATTTCAAATACTTAGTCCATTTGTACTTAACATATTTTGGTTTAATCTACCATCATATTTGCTTTCTATTTTTGTTATCTTTTCTATGTTCCTTTTTTTCTTCCTCATGTCCTCTTTTAAATTGGCTTTATTAATATTTCATTGCCCTCCCTACATAGCTATTAGTTTATTTTTATCATTCTTTTATTGATTTATATATATATATATAACATAAAATGTCATTTAATTATTTTTAAGTGACAATTCAATGTCATTAATCCACCATCCATTAAAATTTTTTTTCATTACCCCAAATAGAAACTCTCTAACCATTAAGCCAAACTCCCCATTCCCCTCTTCCCTCCTCCTGGCCCTTGGTTACCTCTAACCTATTTTCTCTCTATATTAATTTATTTCAAAATTTCGTGTAAGTGGAATCATACTGATACCTTTTGTATCTGGCTTCTTTCATTCAAAATAATGTTTTCAAAGTTCATCTATGTTGTAACATATCAGAAGTTCATTCCTCTTTTTGGCTGAATAATATTCCATTGTGTGTACATACCACATTTTGTTTATCTATTCATCTGTCAGTAGTCATTTATTTTTTCTACCTTTAGGTTATTGTAAACAATGCTGCTATGAACTTTGGTGTACAAGTATCTGAATCCTTGTTTTCAATTATTTTGAGTATAAGGAGCAGAATTGCCAGGTCATATGTTTATGTTTAACCCATATGTCTACATTTAAATCATAGTTTAACTTTTTGAGAAACTGTTTTTTCTGCCTACTTTTAACATTTCTTTTTGTCTTTGATTTTCAGCATCTAGGCTATGATGTTCCAAAGTATGTTTTCTATATATTTATCCTTTTTGGAGTTCATGGAACTTCTTCAATCTGTGGCTTGATATCTTTCATCCATTTGCAAATTTTCCCAGCATGAAATTCTTCAAATGTGGTTCTTCCCAATTCCTTTTCACCTCTTTCTCTGGAACTCCAATCACAATGTACATGAGATCACTGGATCACTGGATCTCATGTGTATCTTATGATCTTTTCAGTATTATCTATCCTTTGGTCCCCCATACTTCTGACATATCAGTTCACTTATTTATTCTTTAGATGCATTTAATCTTCTGTTAAATCTATCCATTTATTTCTTAATTTCAGATATTGTGTTTTGCAGTGTTAGAAAACTCTTTGGGCTCTTTTTTTAATAGACAAGTTGTAAATTTACAGACACGCAAAATATAGAGTTCCCATATACCTGCCATTATTTTTAACATTTTGCTTTAGTGTGGTACTTCTGTTACAACTTATGAAACAATATTATTTATTATAATTGTACTATTAATTATACTATATAGTTTATGTTAGGTTTCACTGTTTGTGGTATACAGTCCTATGGCGCTTTTAAAAATTTTTATTCTAGTAACATTTACACAACACAAAATTTCCCCTTTTAACAACATTCATATATATAATTCCGTGGTGTTTATTACATTTACAATGTTGTGCTACCATAATCACCATCCATTACCAAAGAATTTCCATTATTCCAAATTGAAATTGTGTACAAATCAAGCATTAATCCCTCATTCCCCATTCCCATCCTGGCCCCTAGTAACCTGTATTCTAGTTTCTGATTCTATGAATTTTTCTATTCTAATTATTTCATATCTGTGAGATCATACAATATTTGTCCTTTTTCGTCTGGGTTATTTCACTCAACATGATGCCTTTAACATTCATTCATGTCACATGTATCAGAACTTCATTCTTTTTCATGGCTGAATTTTATTCCATGGTATACATAAAATATTTTGTTAACCATTCATCTGTTGATGAACATTTAGATGGACACTTAGATTGCTTCCATTTTGGGGGTGGGCGGGGATTGTGAATAATGCCACTATGAACATGGGTGTGCGATTATCTGTCCAAGTCCTGATTTCAACTCTTTTGGTATATACCTAGAAGTCATATTGCTGGGTCATATGGTAATTCTATAAATTACTTTCTGAGAAACTGTCAAACTGTTTTTCACAGGAGCTGCACCATTTTTCATTCCCACCAACAATGAATGAGTGCTCCTATTTGTCCACATCCTCTCCAACACTTATTTTTCATTTTTAAAATAGAAGCCTTTCTATGGGTATGAAATGGTATCTCATTGTGATTTTGATTTCCATTTCCCCAATGGCTAACGATGTTGGATATCTTTTCATGTGCTTTTTGGCCATTTTTATATCTTCTTTGGAGAGATGTCTATTCAAGTCTTTTGCCCATTTTTAAATTGGGTTATTTGTCTTTTTGTTGAGTTGTAGGATTTCTTTTATATACATATAAATTCTAGATATTAAACTCTTATCAGAAATGTGGT
Source organism: Cabassous unicinctus (assembly GCA_029593785.1). Taxonomy (NCBI): domain Eukaryota; kingdom Metazoa; phylum Chordata; class Mammalia; order Cingulata; family Chlamyphoridae; genus Cabassous; species Cabassous unicinctus. The sequence goes on from JAQZBX010114570.1 coordinate 2,658, forward strand.
TTCCAAATATTTTCTCCCATTCTGTAGACTATCTTTTAATTTCTTGATGAAGTTCTTTGATGCACAATGTTTTTAATCTTGATGATGCCCTATTTAACTATTTTTTTCTTTTGTTGCTCATGCTTTGGGTTTAAAGTCTAAGAAATCATTGCCCAACACAAGGTCTTGAAAGTGCTTCCCTAATTTTCTTCTAGGAGTTTTATAATCCTAGTTCTTATATTTAGGTACTTGATTCATTCTGAGTTAATTTTGCATATGGTGTGAGTTAGGGGTCCACATTCTTTCTTTTGCATTTGGATAGAGTTGATCCAGGATTGTTTATTGGAGACTCTTTCCCAATTGCGTGGACTTGGCAACCTTGTCAAAAATAAATTGGCCACAGATGTGTCTATTTCTAAATTCTCAGTTCAATTACTTTGGTCTATATGTCTGGCTTTGTGCCAGCATCATGATGCTTTGAGTCCTGTAGCATGTAAAAAGTTTTAAAATTTGGAGGTGTGAGCTTGCCAACTCTGTTCTTTTTTAAAGATGTGTTTGGCTATTTGGGGCCTCTTACACATCCATGTAAATTTGATGATTTGCTTTTCCATCTCTGCAAAGAAGGCTGTTGGAATTTTGGTTGGGATTCCATTGAATCTGTAAAGCACATTATGTAGAAATTATATCTTGACTATATTTAATATTCCAGCCCATGAGCATGAACTGTCCATCTATTTACTTAGGTCTTTTTTAATTTCTTTTAGCAATGTTTTATAGCTTTCTGTGCATAAGTCCTTTACATTCTTGGTTAAGTTTATTCCTAGATATTTGATTTCTTTTATTGCTATGATAAATGGATTTTTGAAAATTCTCCTCTTCAGATTGTTCATCACTAGCATATAGAAACACTACTGATTTTTGCATGTTTAACTTGTACCCTGCCTCACTGCTGAATGTGCTTACTGGCTCTAGTAGACTTGATTTAGATTTTGGGGGAATTTTTCTACAAACAGGATCATGTCATCTGCAAATAGGGAAAGTTTTACTTCTTCCTTTCCTATTTGGATGCCTTTTATTTCTCTTTTTGCCTAATTGTTCTGGCTAGAACTTCTAGTACAGTGTTGAATAACAGTGGCAACAGTGGGCATCTTTGTCTTTTTCCTGATATTGTAAGGAAAGCTTTCAGTCTTTCACCACTTAATATGAATATATGAAAACCTGTGAGTTTTTCATATATATTCTTTAACATATTGAGGAAGTTTCCATCTATTTCTAGTTTTCTAAGTCTTTTTATCAAGAAGGGTGCTGGATTTTATCAAATGCCTCTTCTGAGTCAATTGAGATAATCATGAGGTTTTTTCCTTTTCAATTATATTAATGTGATATATTACATTAATTGATTTTCTTATGTTGAACCATCCTTGTATGACAGGGATAAATCCAGGTTGAACATGGTTTATAATTCTTTTCTTCTCTTGTATTCAGTTTGCTAGTATTTTGTTGAGGGTTTTTGCATCTATATTCATAAGGGATATTGATCCGTATTTTTTTCCTTGTGATATCTTTAGCTGGCTTTAGTATGAGGATGATTTTAACCTTGTAGAATGAGTTGGGAGGTGTTTTCTCCTCTTCAGTTTTTTGGAAGTGTTTGAGCAGTGTAGGTATTAATTCTCCTTGGAATGTTTGGTAAGATTCACCAATGAAGCCATCTGGTCCTAGGCCTCTCTTGGTTGGGAGGCTTTGGATAATTGATTCAATCTCTTTATTGTTTATTAGTCTGTTGAGATCTTTGATTTCTTTTTGAGTCAGTGCAGATAGTTTGTGTGTTTTTAGGAACTTGTCCATTTCATCTAGGATATCTAATTTGTGTAGAGTTGTTCCTAGTATACTCTTATAATCCTTATTTCTGTAGGGTCAATAGTAATGTCCCCTCTTTCAGTTCTAATTTTAGTTATTTGCATCCTCTCTTGTTTTTTCTGTCTCCCAATCTGTACATATTTGTCAAAAGTTTTGCTCAGTTTCTCATCCTCACTGAATCTATACTAAAACATGATCTTTAGTCACAGCAAAATCCAATGGAAATTTTTAAAAATTAGACTGCTAAGGAACTTAGCTACTAGTCTTAAATATAATCTTTATCCCTTAAGCACTTCCGTGATTGTGTTCTTATTTATTCAATTATGGTAATTTCTACCACCTACTTTAATTAATTATTGTTTGAGACTCAAATTATATATCAAAGCACTATACCAAAATACCAATATATTCATTAATTTAACCTACATTTGTTTAACCAACATTAAGCAGTAAGTACAACTTGTTATAAGATGGATTTATGAGGATTTTAATAGTATAGTTCACATAGAGAGTTTTTAATTTTACAAAAATACAATTTCTAAACATTTAACATTTCTAAAATCTTGTAGAACAATAATCAACAAACAAATGAATATATGTACATACTTTTACATCCCATTTTCGTAAAAAGTTTCTTCAGGTCATGATCCTTAGCTTGTGATTTTACTCCACACACAAATATTTTTGAGGTATTATTATTTGTTAAGATTGACATATGGACAACTGTGTACCATGAACCTGTATTGACCATTAAGACATCATCATCCATATTCAATAAAGCTTTTACAGAATGGACAGCAAGACTTCGAGATTTGTCCTGCAAGATAATGAATGATGTGAATAGAATTTCAAAGGGCATGAGCTGACTTCTTTCTGCCTGAGATATAAGAAAATACTTGGTAGAAATCTTGAAGCAATAACTAATCCATTTTAATTTAAACCATCTTAATATATGCCTAAATTAGAAGTTTATAAGGAAAACTGACATATATTTAAAGCAAAGACTTTAACTTTGTTTAGCCTAAATTATGACTGCTATCATTAGCTAAGATTAGACTGTCTTAGCTCCCATGGTTAGCTCTCACAAAAGCACACTCATCTGATACTGCCATCCTTTCTTGTCCATTTCATTGTCACCTAAATTGTTGCCAGCACACAGAGATTAAAAGTAAGAAGTTTGAGAAGCTTATAAAAGGAGGCTTGACAGACTGGGCTTCTGCAGTTCATCTCAGTATTTGAGACGGTATCACTACAAAGTAAGGCCAAGAGACTTTGCCCAAGAATATTGGTGTGTAGAATGGATAAACCTCAGACGACCAAGGTGAATCTGAAATAAGAATTGGAATCTAAGGACAGAAAATACGAATTTAACCTAAGTTAGAATTTTTATTTTTCATTCACTTGAAGCTGCATTATACCTCACATTCTCTTCCTGCACTGGTAGCCTTTATAAATCAAAGCTGTAGTGTTAAGTAGATTATGGGAAAGTATTACACATTGCTTTTTCATATATAGAATGGCACTAACAATGTATCTTCCCTAGAAATGGAAGGAAGAAAAGGACTCATTGTACTTTCTCTTGAATCCTTCTTCTCTTAGGAGAGAAAAACACAGCCTTTCAGCTGCCAGCAATACAAGTCTCCCAGTCTATGGAATGTGGAGGGGAGAATATGTTCTTTACAACTTCCCACAGGATTAAGATATCAAGGTATAACAGGATTATTGATTGTAGAAGTATTATTCAAGGTACAATTAAGCCTTGTAAGTCTCCCTGATAATTCAAAAAATTTATATATATATATATATATATATAACAATATTAGGTTTTTTTTTAAGTGATTGGATTGTTTGGCTAAATAGGATTATTAGATGAGAAACACAATGAAAGTAAATATTTACCTGAAATATAAGTTTATACTCTTTGAAAAGATCAATACTTAGAAGGTCACTTTTAAGATGAGATGGAAAAATTAAGACATCATAGCAATGTTGGTCCACAGCAAAGACTTTATCATCAATATGCAATACAGATCTAACTTTATTATAACCTTTTTTCTTCAAATCATTATAAACTTCTTCAGGGCTGCAAATATACAAGTTTAGTTTGTAATTACAAATATAATGCATTAAAATGCATTTAACACTAGCACCTTTTTCCTACAATAAAGAAAACTATCAACTGGATATATTGCATCTAATGGAACTTACAATTTTACCAATAAGTTAAAAGGTAGAGACAGAAAAGTTAACATGTTTATGTAAATACCTTTGGAAATTTGGTGATACGATCCTGAAACTAAACTACAATTTACCAACCACAACCTAGCCACCACCACCCCCTGCCCCCCCAAAAAAGATATTTCTTATCACATTATTTTCAAAGGCTGGAGACTTGAAATATGAATCAACAGTTTGATTAAAACTCTTACCTGATTTTACAAGTATTTATCCAAGCATAAAGTGGCAAAGTGGAGGCCCTTAGTTCCTGTTTTCTAACTGTTTCTGGTAGAATATGGTAAATTGAAAGGGCATCATGTTTGATTCTATATCTTGCCAATGCTGCAGCCAATTTTGTCTTAAAACTAGAGGAGAAAAGTCATTTTTGGTGACTATTGCAAAACTATCAATTTTTCACCAGAAATGTTAACAAATTACATTTAGAATTTTAACAAATTTTTCTATAATTCCATTTACAATTTTTCATGGGTAAAATAAAAATGTGCCATATTTTAAAATAAAAATCCCCAAATCCTGCTTCATTATAATCCTGTATAGTTGTGCATCTCCTTATCTCCTTAGATATGTCTACTGCTGGTTGAGAGAAAATGTTTGTAGTGAACAGGGTGTAGGATTTAGAGTCAGACAAACTTGGAATTAAATTCAGATTCTTTAATTTACTAGATGTGTGACCTCAAGTACTCACCTTTTCTCATCTGGAAAAGGAGATGAGCCTCAGTTTTCTCATCTGTAAAATATGGTCAACTTATCTTGCTACTAGTATGATAATTACCTATCACATATTGGTAAAATACTTAGCACAGTGCCTAAAACATAGCAGGCACTCACTATAGGCTAGTTTTTAATACTATAAATGGCAACAGTGTCGTATTGATAAGATTAAGAAACTTTCATGAGTCTGTATTAAGTCCTTCCCGGTTCTGAACATCCCAAGCCTCAAAGTTCCCAATAAACAGAAAAACAAAACAAAACAAACAAAAAAAAACTGGTTAGCATCTCCATGAAGGCCCAGTGATTTTTCTTGATTTCATAGTCCAAGTTTTCAATAAGTGAGAATACAGGACTTACTCTTGCTCCAAATTCATAGTATTTTCACAGAAGGAATCTGTGAATTTGAAATAAACCTCATGTGTAACCTTGAATGAGAAATGGAGAAGAGATGTCACAAAAGGGTCAAGTACAACCTGAGTGGTCTGTGTGAATACAGTAAGAAGAGGACATTCTCAGAGAATCAGTGCCAGGCCTGCCTAAATTACTTCAAAAAATGTTAGAAAGAGGAGGCAAGAGTAGTATATCAGCATCTTATTATAATTATTTTAGCACCATTAAATATTATTTCTTTCTTATGCCCACAATCTCCTTAGTTTAAGCTTCTTATCTACTTGGTAGAATAAGAACTCCCTCACACAAGAATGAATTTATGTGTGAATACATATGTGCATATAGGGATGCTTGGGGACGAGTGCAAAGAGTTATCAAACATTAAGCCTGTTGGGACCACAATAAAATTAGATTTGTCCATTGCTATATCTAAATGTCACAGAACTACAGCAGAGAACACTAAAAACTTTACATAGTACTTTATTCTTTAATGCACATCAAAGAATAACTTAATATAAGGTGGCAAGTTACTCTTTTATATCATACACTGTGAGATGGCTCTGCATATGGACTATTTTTTATTAAACAGTCCTTCCAAATACCTACTTAGTTCCAATTTACCATATGAATACATAAATGCTATTGACTGAAATATTCAATCATTAAATATAAAGATTAGACAAATGAGACATAGAAAAAAATGTATGTATTATGCATCTAGGGAAAGTGCAGGAAGAAGTAATTTTCCAAATTGCCAGATAGTAAATATTTTGAACTGTGAATTTTAGTATAATTGAATCCCACAAAAATATTTAAAGTATGCATGCAGTTATAAAGATTTTTGAATAAATGTACAATATCAGATGGAGGATAAGAATCAAATCCTAATGCTATTAGGATAACCAGAAATACACTTATGCGAATAAGTAATCCTGTGATTACTAAAAAACTTCCCCCAAAGCTGTTAAGTTAGGAAGACAGCAATGATGAAAATGGAAACAAATGGCTTTCTCAGTGTTCTGGATCCAGAAATCCCTCTCCTGCTATGTGAATGTTCTCACAGAGAGTCACCCAATTATCTCTTTTACAAACCACCCTGTTGTACATATAGGCAGAGCTTTCTTTCAAAAACTACATTATAATTTTGCACTTACTATGCTTAAACTTTAAATGAAGCCCATTAATTACAGGGCAGAATCTAAACTCCTTAACTGATTTACTAGAATATTAGTAATTTAAGCTGAACCAACTCTTACTGTCTCAATTCTAACCACTTCCATTCATAAATCTAGTCACACACTCAATTATTTATCATTCCTATTCCTCTCCTTTTCACTTTTTCTTTTAAGAGATAGTACATCTGGGCTTAAATTCCAGTACCATGAATTATTAGCTATGTAACTTTAGGCAAGTTATTTAACTTCTCTAAGCTCTAGTAATCAGAAATTACTCTCATAATTAGTACCTGTCTTACAGAGGTGTTGCAAAGATACTTCTGAAAATCTGTTTCAAGTCAAATTAGCTCTTCAAAAAATAGGAATGATGTGAGTTTCTTGCTGTCCTAATTTTGTGATAATCAGGGTAGGCTAAACAGTCGCTATATTAGAAATCATGCATGTGTCCCAAGACCTAGTTTTTCTCCCTAGGTCTGGTTTTTAGAATGCTGGTGATAAACTAAGCCTGATTTATTACATGACCATCCTGTATGGGAAATGACTGTAACTCTAGGTATCTTTGGTCAACCTTAAGAGATATAGCAGGGGGACATTTGTGGCTCATGTGGTTGGGCATCCATCTCCCATATGGAGGGACCTGGGTTTGATCCCCAGAACTTCCAGGTGAAAATAAAAAAAAGAAAAATATAGAAGGCACGCGGGCCACTAGGCCTCGCACGCCGGTGCACTGTCAGGCCCTGTGCACGAGTACACTGCCAGGCCTTGCGAGCGTTGAGCCCCCAGGCCCCACGAGTGGGTGCACCGCCAGGCCCTGTGAGCCACGCAGCAAGATGATGATGTAACAGGAGAGTGACACAAGGAGAGTCAAGACGCAACGCGCTGAAAAACCAGAAACTAAGGTGGCACAGGCAGTAGGACGCCTCCTTCCCACATCAGAGGTTCCAAGAATCGAATCCCAGTGAAGACAGGAGGAGAAGGATGAGAAGAGAGGGCAGGAAATGGACA
>JAQZBX010114571.1:0-10007 GCA_029593785.1 Cabassous unicinctus
TTCAATTCAAGTGTACTTATTCACATGTAAAGTTTTTCAATGGTTACATCCACAAAAACAAATAAAAAATAGCTGTTTCATTCTAACAAATATATGTGGGTTGATACAAGGAAGAGAAAAGCTTCAAACATAAGAGGAGAATTTCCAACAGAACTTTTTGTTTAACAATTACCAAAATTGTGATATATTTATACTGGTTTGATCAGTCATGTATTTAATAATCATAACTCATTCCAAAAGAAAATGCTTAACACTATGATCACTGTCCAATTTTTTAAAATGTTTAATTTTAATGTTTGTTTACATTTTTCTTGCAGGGAAGTTGGATGATAAACCAAAGATGTTCAAGCATAAAATCTACTATACTAGAAACAACTGCTGTAGAGGAAATCAAATGGAAATATGAGTTCAAGGAGGAAAAAAGAACAATGTCAAATTTTGACTGTCAAATAAAAACTTGTTTGTGTATTTCTTTTCCAAAGAAATCAAATCACTATGGCAGTTAGATTCCATTACACACATTTAAATGAGTGATGTAATAGATTTTTTTAAAAATGTCAACTTTTGCATTTTACCAGAAATCCTCTTTTCAAAGCTGGCTGCTTGCCTGCCTTCAGCTATCCACTCTAAGCTTTTCTCCTAAGGCATTGAAGCCTTTGAAACGTCACCCAGGCGAACAGATTCAGACCTTGTCCAAGGTGGACAGAAGAGGATTCAGTGGGAATTTTAGTTAGGACACTGCTAAGCCAAAATCCGCTTCATCCACCCAGTCCAGTTACTACGCATCAGCCAGATGTCACTCCAGCAATGCACCCATTTCTCCAGGCCTATGTCCTCCGCAGCCCCCTCCCACCGAGTCAATCTGACTTATTCAAGTAAAACCATGCCCCGCCCCCCCAACAAAGCAACAACAAACATTTAACACAAAACAAATTCAAAGGACTTTATTTCCTTTTAGAGTTGGGACTTATTCTCAAAGGTCACTCGAGCGAAAATTTCCCCATAGTTTGAAGATTTCATAAGGAAAATGAACACCAGAGATGACAAACCCCTGCATTTGGGAAGCTGGGGAAGGAAGAGAAGCTGGTGGTCTGGCGGCCCCCTTTATTAGTGGATACGAGGGATCTGGAAAGCGGAGATGAGCACTGCTCAGCAAAGTACTTCGCACTCGCCCACAGATAGGTACCATCAATCCCATTTTTCAGATGAGCAAACTGAGGGTCGGAAAGCTACCCCAGGTCACAACTAGAGGTGGCACAGGCTGGACTAAAGTCAAACCCCAAGTTCTAAAGTGCAGTGACAATGGACTCGAATTTGAGTTTGAATCCACAATTTCCATGTCTTTCTGGCTGTGAGCCTTTCTCAGTGGTAAAATAGGGATAACACTTTGCCTTGTAGGGTCACTGTGAAGACCACAAGCCTTCGATGCAAGGCGTTCGACCCACGGTCTGCTACAGAGAACGTGCTCAATAAATTGTAATCAAGGCTTTAGTGGGCCTCCAGTGATGGTTCCATGTACCCAGAGCCACCCATCCCGCGCCCTGGGGGAAAGACTCGTCCGGGGTGCAGCAGGGGAATGCAGCTCCTCAGCGCAGACACGCAGCCGAGCCCGCCTCAGGCTGGCCCCCTTCCTCCCCTAAGTTTCCTATGTAAGATTTATGGAATCTAAAGCTTCTTTAAAAATAAAAATCTGACTGTAGGTAACAATAATATTGTAATATTTTCATCAATTGTAACAAAGGTATCATACCATTGCTAAGGGTCATTAATAGGGGGTTATAAGTGGTAGGGTATTTTTCCTTTTGGAGTAATAAAAATATTCTAAAATTCATTGTGGTGATGAATGCAAAACTATATGATTAAACTGACAGCCATGGACTGTACAATATGGAAGGAGTGTATGGTATATGTGTGAATAAACCTGTTTAAAAAAATATGCCAGTGCTACTCAAAGTGACCTATAGGTTCAATATAATCCCTATCAAAGTCACCAGGAACTTAAGGGAAGAAATAGGAAATCCAACCAGCATTCATAAGGAATTGAAATTCACCAGGACTGCAGTACCCCCTGAGGGTGTTATATTTATTTACATCTTGCTTGTTTAGACTGTGAATGGTTTGCAAGGAAACACAGTACCTTATACTCCTCTGCATCCCCAGGAAGTAATTTAGGGTTTACCATACAGTATTGCTGAATATGTATTTGTTAATGACAGACAAAACAAATGACTGTGTGAGTTGAACAGATATTGCTAACTACAAGGGAGAAAGGAGAAGCAGTGAGACAAGAGGAAATCCTCTAGAGAGAGGGTGGCTCCATTTATGAAATCCAACCCCAGAGGAGACAGATTGGAGACATAGCATATTTTAGTGTACCCAGAATCTTTCTCCAGAGTCCTCAACAGGGAAATCATTATGGGAAACCTGGCAATACTAGAGCCCCCAGCTAAAGAGGAGAGACCTCCTCTTGGGATGTAAGTGTCTAGAGGGATAAGAGATGGACAAGGAGCTCCAAATCTGTCTCAAGTGAAAAACTGGCACAAGTTTGCATTGTGCATTCCTTTCTTGCCTCCAGAGAACTAAGTATCTCAGGGAGCATAGAGAAAAGAGAATACTTCATTAATGTAGCTCATGAGAATGGAAACCCTAATGGCTCAGACAAACTGAATGCTTCCCCTTCACTATATCAAGTCTACTTTGCTAATCTCTGGTAAAGAGAAAACACAATTTTGTTTTCTAGAGAACTCGTGAGTGGTTCCATCTCCCTTTTCTTCCTGGGATCATAACTTCCAACTTCATCCAACATTCAAGGAGGAATCAGCATTGGTCAACTTGGAAACTGCTTTGATAATTTCAGGGTGAGTTACAGAATCTTCACAGGTGCTGGGGAAATGTATTTCAGCTCCATGGATTCCTTTTATTGGTAGTAGCTTGAAGGGCATTAGCAGGTTATGACAATAGACAAAGCTTAAAAGACAAAGTCCTGCCTTCGTAAAAAGCCTGAGTGGAAATAGATAGCAGATACACTAAAATATATTCTTTTTCCTGGCTTTCTCCTCTGACCTCTCACTCTTGGGTCTTCCCTCTCTCAGCAGTATTTTTCCTTGTTTCACTCGTTCTTTCTCTACAATTGTTGAAAGTATCTGTTTAACCACATTCATTCATTTTTTCTTTTAGTCATTCAACAAATGTTTAGTCATCAATTGCTTCATGATGAGCTCTAAATATATTTTTGGGAATAAGGAAATGGGTAAGACTTTGCTATCTCATCTTAAGAAGATTGCATCCGAATGGGGTTATAGACATAGAAATGAGTATATCCAATATCCTGAGGTAGCTCTGACATCTTGTTGAAGTGGATCAAAAAGAATGGATTCGTTCTGTGGAGGTTAGTGAAGGCTTCACAAGGGAGCTTTAAATTGTACTGAGCCTTGAAGGAGGAATTGGAGTAATTTCAGGTGGAGAAAGGAGTATAAGCACCACAAGAAGAGTTGACAGGGACTCAAATGTGGTGAGGTTTTAAAAATAGTTCTTAATATCTAATGAAAAATGAGGGGCAGACATTTGAAAGGGGAACATGACTCTGGCCAGATTGGCAGCAGCCATATAATAAAGATCCTTGTGTTTTGCCCTCAAGAGGGGTATATATGTTTGGAGTTATTGGAGAGTCAGTGCTGGCTCATAGGAGGGGATGCTCATGAAAAGTCTTGCCCTGAGGAAAGCTCAGTCTGGTCAATGTGAGTATTGCTGTTGATGATGAAGGATGGAAATAGCACAATGGATGTGGGGAAGGTGTGGGGAGTGAATCTGTGTATGGTTGAATCATAATGTGTAAAATATTGGCTGTTAATACTAAGCACAATGTCAGACATTTTATAGTCATTATTTAAGTCTTTCGATTACTCTATAAAATCAGTTTCATTTTTCTGATTCAAGGGATGAAGGGTGTGAGACTTACAGCAAGGTGATATTCTTGTACAAGGCATGTAATTGTGTCTGGATTGAATCTTGGATTTCGATTTTCCTAGGATTTTGCATTTCACTAATAATTTTAATTTTTAATGAATTTAATATATTAGAAAAGGGTTAGATTTACACAAAAATTGCAGGAATTTAAGATAGTTTATAAGAACCGCTCATCGCCTTTCCCCTGCTCTTAACATCTAACATTCAAAATAGCACTTTACATTTATTTGTCATAAATTCTTAGTCCCTTTGTGACAGTGACAGCTTTTCAGACTGTCCTTGTTTTGATAACCTGGATAGTTTTGAGGAATGGAGATCAGGTATATTGTAAAGTATCCCTCAGTTAGAATTTTCTCATTCTCTTCTCTTGTTAAGACTGGATTTATGGGTTTTTTGGAAGAAGACACCAGAGATTAAGTGTCATTTCATGACATCATAAGCAGGGTGCATCCTATCAAGGTGACTTATCATTGTTGATGTTCCTTTGATCAACAATGTTTTGAGGTCCCTCAGATTAAAGTTCCTCATTTCTCTGCCTTTTCTCAGATCACCTTTGGAAAGAGTCATGAGGAGGTCTTCAGGAGTGAGATTTTTGCTCCATGGGCTTGAGACAGCAATAGCCACATAAGTTAATGAATTCTTCTACATGAGAGATTTGCCTCTTCTTATTTACTTAATCAAAACTTTCTTTTGTATCAGGGTGGATTCAGGACAATTCTTTCAAAGTTTGGTTTGTGATGCAGTACTACTTTTCTTATTCAATTTGTTCTACTTTTGGCCATGGGAGCTCTTTCAGCTGCACTCTGTATCTCTTTACTATGACCCTATCATTGACAGGTTTATTTTAGTATCTATTTGCTCTTTGGTACTACAAGGTGTGACAAGTGCTGCTGACATATTTCTGTCCTAGAGTCAGCGATTTCTCCTTGAAGATACTCATGGAGAATGGTGGTAAATTCTAAGGTCTGGGCACTCTTTTTGATCCTTGCTGCTGAATACTCTAGGCCCTCTCTGTAGAAAGGATAAGGAAATTCATGTGTGTATACTAAGCTTGTACATATGCATGTCTAGAAATATGAATGCATACAACCCTCTTCATTTAGATTCATCTATAGGCGAGTTCATACTCTTGTGTCTAACACTAAACCATTATCACACAGAACATTCTAACCTCCTCCCCTTGCTTATCTGTAAGCACCCACTTCAGAGTGAGAAATATATTTCCTCATGTCCCATCTGTCTATGAATTTCTTGACTCCAGTGTACATGTATAGAATTGTTAGAATCGTTAATCCATACATGGTGGAATGCTACTTTCCTAGAGTACTATAGTTACGCACAGTTTCTTTTGACGTCATTTTATAAGCTCCATTCATAGCCTATATTACTTTTTCAGCACCTTTGCCCTCAGCCCCTCTTGTCAGCACAAATTATACATTTTTATATAGTTTGATAGATTTGCAACATTTTCATTCTATGTGGAATTCTTTTGACCTTGTAAATGATTTATTACTTGCATAAATAAGTTTCACTCTTTGTGTTGACAAGTTTAATGGGTTTTAACAAATGCATGATATCATGTGTCTACAATTACACGATATACAGAATAGACGCATTGCTCTAAAAATTCCCCCTGCTTCACCGAGTCAGCCCTCCTTCTCTCTCCTCAGTCCTCTGGCAACTTCTGAGCATCATATTATCACATTGTTAACCTTACCATGAAGGTTATATAATTGATGTCAACATATGCAGCACTTTAGAACTGGTTTCTTGTAATTAGCAATAATCACTTAAGGTTAATCCATATTATTTTTGGCTGGATGGAACATTTCATTTCATCTCAACAATGTTCCATAGTATAGACACAGCACAGTGAGTTCGCCTAGTAACCTATTGTACAACATCTTGCTTGCTTTCAGATTTGGAGACAACGAAAACAACTGCTCTAAACATTCACGTGCAGGCTTTGTATGGACTCGTTTTCATATCAACCACATATATACCCCAAAGCACAATTGTTGGATTGTATGGCAAGACTAGGTTTAGTTTTACTAGAAACTGCTAAAATGCCTCCTGGCTGAACCTTTTTTGTGTTCTCAGTAGCAATGAAAGACAGACATACTATTGCACATACTCAACATCAATTAGTATTATCAGTGTTTATGATTTTATGTATTCTAATAAGCATGTGATGATATATCATTGTGGTTTTAATATTGTAATTCCCTAATGACAAATGATGTTGAACTTTTTAAAAAATTTATTAATTTTAATTTTTAAATTTTAAAGGAAATTTAGATTACATAAATGTTATGTAACAAATTGGGGTTTCCGTTATGTCCCCCCATCCCCTTCCACTCTTTCCCATATTAACAAGGACTTTCATTAGTATGGTACATTTGTTACAATTGATGAACACATATTGAAGGATTTCTTCTAACGGTGGACTTTAGTGTACATTACAGTTATCAGTCTTCTGGCACAATTTTAGATTATGACCAAATGTATAATGGCCTTTATCTGTCATTGCAATGTCATGCAGGACAATTCTAATGTCCTGAAAATGCCCCCTGTTACACCTACTCTTCCTTTTCCCTCCACTCAGAATCTCTGGTGGCCACTGTCTCCATATCAATGATAAAAGTTCTTCCATTGCTAGAATAATAATAAGTCTGTTTTAGTCCATCTTTCATTCTCAATACTCGAGAATTTTGGGACTGTGACACCCACTCCATTTCTAATTTAGAGGGGGCTTAGATCCCATGGGGCAAGTGGATGGAAATATCTTGCTTGCAGTTGCAGACACTCTCTGTTCCTTGTGTTTGGCGTTGTACATCACCATCTCCTTGTTCATTGTCCTGGGTGAATCCAAGGAACTGGAGAGCTGGTGTTGAAACTCTGCTTAGATTCAGGGCTCAACCGGTCCTTGAAGAGACCAAAGATTTGGCTGGGGGAATATACACATTTAACAGGTATAGTGCTAATAATAGATTCAAATAAAAGAGATAGAGGAGCCATGCTGTTGGGAATCTGTAAATGAGTCTAACTCATTTACACTGGGGAACATAAATCCCAAAGTAAAGCCCACTGAAAGGGTGCTCAATTCCTGAGAATCTCTGCCCTCTTATAGGGTCTAGATGTCTCTATGGCCATCAGGATCCTTGCTGTTTGATGCACTGTTCACTGTGGCAGTCAAAGAGATCCTGCTGAGCCCTGCATAAGCTTAACCTCTGGAATGTCCTCCCAACTCACTTTGAAATCTTTTAGTCATAAAAACTCATTTGTATTTCATATTTCTCCATTTTGGTCAAGTCTTTTTCCAGATGCATTTCTAGGTGGCACTTAGGTGCCAGGGAGTTTGAGTTCCTTTTTGTATGTTATTTGGGAAGGGTATATCGTCTTAGCATAGGATTCTGTTCAGAATTTTTGCCCATTTTTACAATTCAGCATTTGCTTCCTTATTTTGTGGTTTTAAGAGTAATATTTACATTTGTATACAAATCATTTATCAGATGTGTTTTGTAAATATTTTTTCCAAAAATCTAAAATTTTTAAAATCCCTTACCAATGTGTTTCACAGAGTAGTACTTTTATATTTGAATAAAAACTAACTTATAAATTTTACTCGCTCATGGATCATGCATTGTTTGCTATATCTAAAAACACATAAGCATAATACAGGCCCCTACATTTTCTCTATGTTTTAGTCTAGAACTTTTACAATGCATTTTACTTTTATGTGATATTCATTTTATTTAATTTTTTGAAATGAATAAATGCTGTGCCTAAGTTCCTTTTTTGTGTGGCATGATCACATCCTATAGTTCCAGCTCCACTTGTTGAGAAGACCATACTTTCTACATGGAATTGCCCTTGTCCTCTGTGAGACATCAGTGATCCCCAGTTGTGTGGGTTTATCTGGTATTTCCTCAATAGGATTCTGTTCAATTCTTGTGTTTTTATAGTAAGCATTGCAACCAGGTAATGTGGTCCCTACTACTTTGCTCTTCTTCACTATTTTGTCACAGGGCACAAAAAGTCTGGTCATAAAGTTTGTTGATTAAAATAAAGTCTGAGAGAATTTGTAATGAGAAATCTTGTCTTGAAAAGGTGTTTTCTATTACGGACAAGGATTTCTAGTCAACAAAAGTACCAAGGAGAAGCAGGAACATATGTTTTCCATGACATTTTCAGAAAAGGGCACTAGATCTATATAAAATCAATAAAAATAATAACTTAATGTGCTTACAACACAAACCATACCATTTATTACATTTTTTTAATCACTGTTTGTGGTTGAATTTGCATTGCTCTGATATCTTTTCCAGGAAATTCATCATCTACATGGAAAGAGAAAACAAAACACATGTTTTAGAATTTTTCCTCCTGGGTCTCTCAGAAGACACAGAAGTGCAGTCCGTCCTCTTTGGGCTGTTCCTGTCCATGTACCTGGTCACCCTCAAGGGGAACCTGCTCATCATCCTGGCCATCATCTCAGACTCCCACCTCCACACACCCATGTACTACTTCCTCTCCAACCTGTGTTTTTCAGATATCTGTTTTACCTCCACCACTGTACCCAAGATGCTGCTGACCATCCAGACAGAAAGCAAAATCATAACTTTTGAAAACTTCCTTAGTTATATATATTTTTACATACTTTTTGTAGCGTTAGACCACTTCCCCTTGACTGTAATGGCCTATGACCGCTTTGTGGCCATCTGCCACCCCCTGCACTACATGGTCATCATGAACCCCCAGGTCTGTGGCCTCCTGCTGCTGGCATCCTGGTTATTGAGTGTTCTGAACTCCCTTTTACAATGCTTAATGGTTTTTCAATTATCTTTTTGTACACAGTTGGAAATGCCAGACTTTTTCTGTGAACTTAATCAGGTACTACAACTTGCTTGTTCTGACACCTTCCTCAATGACCTCATGCTGTGTGTCATATCTGGACTTCTGGGTATTATTCCACTCACTGGGAACTTTTTCCCTTACTCCAAGTTAGTATGCTCCATTTTGAGAATTTCAACAGCTGGGGGCAAGTGTAAATCCTTTTCTACTTGTGGGTCTCACCTCTCAGTAGTGACCTTGTTTTATGGTACAAGTCTTGGAATATATCTTAGCTCTGCTGCAACCCAAAACTCAAGGGCTAGCGCAATAGCCTCAGTGTTGTACATGGTGGTCACTCCCATGCTGAACCCTTTTATCTACAGTCTTAGAAACAAGGACATAAAGCAGGCCTTAAAAAAGCTGAGAAACTTTTTCTCTATAAAAGGATTTGTAGTCTCAAGTTTAGAAAAGAGCTCATGATTGACAGAAATCAAACACTGGGAGATCTAAATCTAGATTCTTTCTAAGTGTATAGAAAGTTAATTTGTAATTAGCTGAATAATAAACTTCTTTTATTTAATTTTTGTATATCAAGGCCACCTGTTTTTCTGTATTATTTTACATCATGTGATGTCTCTTATTGTATTCCCTGGAATCAGTATTGAAGGCAGAAACTGCTGCCTGGATTTCCAGCAGTAAAATGTATAATACAGGCCATTCTGTATATATACAATTATAGCAAGTTCTGAACTGATGAAGGTATACTGCAGTCACTGCCAGATGAAATGAAGTGTTTGATTTATATGATTTTGGTGAAAAATAATCAGTCGTAGCAAAGGCTGTGTGCCACCTACCAGGTTTTTTGTTCTTTGGCTCCAGAAAGAAGTCACGTCCTGAACTGGAGACATTGTCTGACTGGTTTACAATAATCCACATTCTGTCTCTGATACGCTTCTTTTTCTTGCACATTGTCAATCATAAATTGAGTGAGGTTGTATTCAACAGCACAATCCCTGATTCTTCAAAGTTTGATGGTCTCCACAATTCCTGTGAGTCTTCCAGTGATGTAAGGTTGTCTCTTAAAAATTATTTTCAAAGCCATGGACATTTTCAGGAAATTTCTCTCAGCACTTCCTACAATAATAGTTCACATTTAGAGATCATAAAACCAATGTAGTGTTTTCCCCATTTCCTACTATATATTTTAA
>JAQZBX010114572.1:0-10007 GCA_029593785.1 Cabassous unicinctus
TAATACCTTGAATATGAGTCACCAGAAAATAGAATGAGCTTAGAAAATGGAAAGCTGAGGGTTAACTTGTGCAGAATTAGTAAAAAGGATGTGTGTTAATCTTTGGAAATGAATAGAAAAGGTGAAAGCACAACAAGGTTTATAACTAGCAGTGCTATTACGTGGGTATGACAGTGGTTGAAAGGGAAAGTCTAAGGTCATGATTATTACTAAAAGGAAAGCTAGAAAATTTAACATGGGACTGTATGCATAGTGAAATTTCATGTGAACTATGAGTATGGGTAATATGGCATATATAAGACTGTTTTTCTCTGAAACTGAACAAATGTCCACTAATGTTACAAGATGTTAATATCAGGCAAAAAAAGAAAAAACAACCAAAGTAAAATATGGACAGTAGTGTATAGTAGTATATTAATAATCTTCCATTAAGGGTAGAAAAAAAAAGGAAATATACTAAGTAAAAGAAACTAGATAAGAGGTATTAAATATTGTGTGACTCCATCTATACAAAATACAAATACAAATAAATTAGAGAGACAGAAACAGAATAGCAGCTATGTATGGCAGGGGAAGCAAGGAGAGCTTAAAAGGTGATTATTAAGGGCATAATTTTTGTTTGTGTGTTTTTTGTTTTATTATTATTATTGGAATAATGAAAATCCTCTAATAATGACTGAAGTGGTGAATGCACAACTATGTGATTACACCAAATACCATTGATTGTACACTTCACATGGATTATGTTTGCTTTATTAATATGTATCAATAAAATTGATTTTTTAATTTAAAAAAAATTTTAAGAATTAAACAAGATAGAATTTGTGTACATCTCAAAAATCCCTTTTCTTCCTCTCATTAGGCTCACCTCCTAAAGAAAATTGTCCTTCATGAGCCACCATCTTCTTCCTATTCAAAGCCATACTTCTTCAAACCTATTTTCTACCTTTAACCTATTTTATTTTAATTCTCTAAGGGAAGTCTGTACAAATTCTCTAGACTTCCCTAGACCTGAAAACTGAACAGATGTCTTCAGTCTTGAAGAGACAGCACAGCTTCTAAAACTTAAGATCTCATTTATATACCCCAACATCTTACAGGTGTGGTGCTATGTTTTGGATGTTAACAAAAACAAAAATACTGTAGAGTCAGGGTCATTTGACCCTAAAACCTTTTCCAGCTCTACTTTCACATGGTTTGCCATTTCTCGCTTTGAATTTGTAATAGTTGTTAGCAACTCTGTGGGAGGGGCAGTGGCCAACAATTTTTAACGGGAAGTGCTCATTAGAGCCAAAGAGTGAAGCTCAGTAGGGTCTAGGAAATGCAAAGCACAGTAAATAAGAAATGGGAAAATACAATAGATGTAGAAGAGTAGGTAGTGCTGTCCCCTATCTAGTACCCTGAGACATGACTGGATTTATTACTGATGCAGTATTCTCACACAGCTTCAGTGACCAGAAATACCTTTCATCCCATCTCTGGCTGGTCCAAAGATTATACTCCCAGGGATCTAGCACTTCATAATAATGATTCATTATTTATTCCAGCCCCAGGACAATTCAAATGAGTGTTGCAAACCACTGCTGGTTATTATATTAGATGAATTTATTGAGGCTACAGGAATCACCAAAATGCAGTTGTCTCCATAGCACTTTGAAAGCTGCATCTTTATTTGACTTTCTTTCATGAATCCTGAACCTAAGAGAGAACCTTTTCTATAATAATTAAACAAAATAAATATATTTGTTTATTGAAGTAGTAAATGAATCTTTAAGCAAACTAGTAGAGTAACAGCTAATTACTTGAAAGTTTTAAGGGATAAATTTTTTTCTTAACAAGCATACTAACTTTTTCCAGTATTGTGCCAAAATAGCTATGAAGGTAGGAGCTGCTTCTGTTTTATACAAGAAATATCCAAGACACTGCCTGGCACATGGAGGCATTCAATAAATATTTAGTGAGGAAATGAATGGTAAACTACATTACCACAAATTGTTCTCATTCTTTTTCTTTTTTTTACTTTATTTTATACATTTAATAATTGAAAATATAAACAATAATTAAAAAATAAGAAAACACAGTTGATTAAAAACATACATTTCTCAATTAAATATACTGGATACATATAAATTTTTTTTGAATCATACAATATGTTACACAATATATTTGGTTCATAGTAATGCAATCATACAGTATTTGTCCCGGTGTGTCTGGCTTGCTTTGCTCAACATAATGTCCTCCAGGTTCATCCATGTTGTCATATGCTTTATGACTTCATTTCTTCTTACAGCTGCATAATATTCCATCATGTGAATACACAACAGTTTGTTTATCGATTCATCTTTTGATGGACACCTGGGTTGTTTCCAACTTTTGGCAATCTTGAATAATGTCTCTACGAACATCGGTGTGCAGATGTCTGTTTGTCTCACTGCTCTCAGTTCTTCTAGGTATATACCCAGTAGTGGTATTGCAGGGTCACGTGGCAAGTCTATATCCAACTTCTGTAGGAACTGCCAAACAGTCCTCCACAGTGGCTGTACCATTCTGCATTCCCACCAACAGGAATAAATGTTCCTATGTCTCCACATCCTCTCCAACACTTGTAGTTCTCTGTCTTTTTAATAGTAGGCATTCTGATAAGTGTGAAATGATATCTCATTGTAGTTTTGATTTGTATTTCCCTAATCATTAGTGGCATTGAGCATTTTTTCATGTGTTTTTTTGCCATTTGTATTTCTTCAGACAAATGTCTATTAAAGTCTTTTGCCTGTTTTTTGATTGGGTCGTTTGTCTTTTTATTGTTGAGTTGTAACATCTCTTTACATACCCTGGATATTAAACCCTTATCAGACACGTGATTTCCAAATATTTTCTCCCTTTGAGTTGGAGCAAAAGTGTTTAATTTTGAGTAGGTACCATTTATCTATTTTTTCTTTTGTTGTGTGCACTTTGGGTGTAATACCCAAGAAACCACCACCTACTACAAGGTCTTGAAGATGTTTCCCTACATTGTCTTCTAGTAGTTTTATGGTCCTGGCTTTATATTTAGGTCTTAAATCCATTTTGAGTTGATTCTTAAATAGGGAGTAAGATAAGGGTCCTCTTTCATTCTTTAGATTATAGATACCCAGTTCTCCCAGCACCATTTGTTGAAGAGACAGTTTTGTCCCGTTAACATGGACTTGGTACATTTGTCAAAAACCAGTTGAGGGGGCAGATGTGGCTCAAATGGTTGGGCATCCGTCTCCCATATGGAGGGAACTGGGTTTGATCCCCGGGACCTCCCGGTAAAAATAAAAAAAAATAAAATAAAAAACCAGTTGACTGTATAGGTGAGGACATATTAAAGGCAGCCAAAGAAGAAATACAAATGGCAAAAAAACACCTGTCCTGCAAGGGTGGATTCTTTTTTGCAAACTCTCTTAGTTTCTGTTTGTTTGTGAATATTTTATACTCACCTTCATATTTAAAGGGCAATTTTGCTTGATAAAGAATTCTTGGCTGGCAGTTTTTCTCTTTCAGCATCCTAATTCTATCATACCACTGTCTTCTCACCTCCATGGTTTCTGAAGAGAAATCAGCACTTAAGTCTTACTGGATGTCCCTTGTACATGATGGTGTGCGTCTCCCTTGCTGCTCTGAGAATTTTCTCTTTATCTTTGACATTTGACATTCTGAGTAGTATGTGTCTTGGAGTAGATTTATTCAGGTTTATTCTGATTGGGGTACGGTATGCTTCTTGGACATGTAAATTCATTTCCTTCATGAGAGTGGAAATTTTTCTTCTATTATTTTATCAAATATTCTTTCTGCCCTTATTCCTTTCTCTTCTCCTTCTGGAACTCATGACACGTATGTTGTTGCATTTTGTCATTCAACTCTTTGAGCCCCTGCTCAATTTTTTCCATTCTCTTCTCTCTTTGTTCTTTTCTTTCTTCAATTTCAGCTGTTCTGTCTTCTGTATCACTTATTCTTCCTTCTATAATTTTCGAGTCTGCTGTTGTATGCCTCTAATGTGTTTTTGATCTCACCTATTGTGCCTTTCATTCCCATGAGCTCTGTTACTTTGCTCTTCAGGATTTCAAAGTCTTCCCTGCACTTGCTCAATGTCATTTATCTCTTTAGCCATATTGTCTTTCAACTCATTAATTTGATTTTGGAAATCTGTGCGCATATTGCTAATTAGTTCTCTCAAATCCTGGGTTCTTCTGGGACTCTGATATATTCCTTTTCTTGGGCCATGTCTTCCATTTTCTTAGTATGGCTCATAATTTTTTGCTGATGCCTAGACATCTGATTAGGATGTAGTTTACTCAGACACTCAATTTCTTTCTCTTTTGTAGGGATTTGGTGGTGGAAGGCTGTGTGTTACCACTGGTCTTTGATTCTTGGCTCAACCTGGATTGTTAGGATTGTCCCTGCTAGTTACTCAAAACTGGGCTCTGGATTCAGTAATTGGTTGCAGACCCACTTCCTAGGGCCTTGGTGGGGGAAACTATAAAAGCCAAGAAAGCCTCTCTTACTTATTTTTAATTTTCTCATATGCACTTCCTTTGTCTGCCAACAGATGGTGCTCTTTGACAGCCCTCTCAGTTCAATGCCTGGTGGGAGTTTGTTTGTTGCAAGAGAGACCAGATCTATGTGATAGAGCTTCCTGGCCAGGGCCTAAAAGCCTTGTAATTCAAACTTTCTCAGTGACAGTTCTCCAGCCTTCTCTGGCAGCCCCCACCCTTTTCCCTGGTAGGAAATATTTCCACTCCCCTCTGAGTCCTCAACAATTAGTCCTGGTTAGTAGAGAAAGGGATTGGGAGGGTCATATATATTTAGCCCCTTGTGGGCTCCCAAGGCAAACAATGACGCTGTCCCATCCAGCCTGGAAGGGCTCCTGGGATACAGCAGACCAAATTTGTGAGTCAAAAGCTGAGTCAGCCTTAGGCTGTGTCCCTCTCTCTCCCTTTTCCTGGGGAGGTGAGTCCTCAACAATCAGTCCAGGCTAGGAGAGAGGGAGATTGAAAGGGTCAGATTTCTCCAGTCCTGTGCCGGCTCCCAGGGCAAACCACAATGTGGTCCCACCCGGCCTGAAAGTGCTGGTGGTACACAGCACACCAAATTTGTGGGTCAGAAGCTGAGTCAGCCTTAGGCTGTGTCCCTCTCTCTCCCCTTTCCTGGGGGTGGTGGATCCCTGGAGCCTCCTTTGTCTGTAGTCGCAGGCCCAGAGGCCTGAGTATTCTAAAGTGTCTTTAGTGTGGGAGAGAGTTCCAGGAGCAACAGCCGCTGGTTTCAACTCACAGTTCCATTCTCTTGATTCCCCTCCTTTGTCTCTCTCTCCTCTGGGTGGTGTCCAGCCTTCACCTGGTGTCCTAAACCCTAGAAAATATTTTTCCAGGCTGTTTCAGCCTGTCCCCTAGCTATTTTCCTGGAGGAGAAGAGAGTCCCATGTCTTTCTAGTCTGCCATCTTCCAGGAAATCCTTCGTTTTCTTGATGATAGTATATAAATCCTGTAGAATAGAAATTAAAAACTTATAGCTGCTCCTTTTTTTTTTTTTTTTTTAATCCATTTTAAATTCCTCTGCCTGGGTTCACTGTTACCTGAGTCACGTCATCTATATATCATACAAATAGAATGATACATCAGCCAACATAGAGGAAAAATAGCCAACAAGATAGTTTCAGAAAACCCAAGTCTTCAGGAGCCACAGAAGAAAAAACCAGGAAACAAAAACAAAGCAGAGCAAAACAAAACAAAACACAAAACGATGCCAAAAAATATAGGTATTGTTGATTGGAAGAGGTTCTTAAGTGCTGAGAGGAAACCTCACTTGAAGACTATTACAAGTCTTCACAGTTGCAAAGGTAAGATCTCTTACTTCACTGCTTGGCCAGATAAGAACAGGCTTAGGGCAATGAAAAGAGGAAGCTGCTGATGTAAATGGTCAGCCACATGCTTCATTGGAATGTCACTGGATTGGAAAATGACTCAGGTTATATTATTTAACAGAACAATTAAATCATGATGAGATGAAAAAGCTGCTGTTAGTAATTGGTTTGTCAAATTTCTTTCCTTGATCTAGAAGCATTTGCTTATAAAATTTTAAGGCACATACTACTAATATGCCATTAGGATACTCTAACGGCGGCAGACTATGTATGAGAGGGGGAGAGGAAGGCACAGGCTGGAGAAGGCGGAAGGGTATTCCTATTCCTTTACTTTTTATCTCTATATTGCCACCATAATCTTTTCTAAAATGCAAACCTAGATCAAGTCACTCCCTTTTGTAAAGCCCTTCAATGGCATCCCATTGCCTTCCAGATAACCTTCTTAATAAGATGTCTATCACCTTTCAGGATCTGGCACAAATCTTTTTCTCCATCTGGGATTCAATCAAACTAAACCTTTTTGCTATTCCTCTAGTATTGTCAACAACTGACAATAATAGACTGTAAGTCTTTGTATCCACAGAGGTTGAGAGTGCTTAGAAAAGAGCAGATGCTTGTTGAATAAATGAATGATAATGAATAAATGTAAGAAGAAATGAATGAATGAGATATTGTTCTTATAAGATGCTAGTTGTTTTGATACAACTAGTTGTTTTTTGTTTTTGTTTTTTTAAAGATTTATTTATTTATTTATTTATCCCCCCCTTGCTGCCCGTGTTTTACTGTGTCCATTCGCTGTGTGTTTCTTCCATGTCTGCTTATCTCCCCCTTGCTGTGAGGTCCTGCTGCATCAGCCCACCGCACCGCGCGGGCCGGCCTGCTCTCACAAGGAGGCCCCGGGAAGCAAAGCCGGGGCCTCCCATACGGTAAACGGGAGCTCCATCCATCGAGCCACACCCGCCTCCCAACTAGTTGTTTTGATACAACCTTTTAGTTCATATTCACAGGGGGAAATTTTATATATATTCACAGGAGAAAATATCTATACCCTAGATCGATCAATCGATCGATTGATCTATCTATCTATCTATCTATCCATCCATCTATAGGATAGCCCAACAAACCAGGCATTTTAGATATGGTTACTCTCCTCAGTGAGGGTTGTTGGACCCAAGAAAGTGTTTACTTTGTTCTCAAAGTTTATTTTTTACCACTCACTTAACATGCCAAAAGTCCCTGGAGCAAACTAAATAAATCTCTTGATTGAAAATGAAATCGTAATCCAGTCATCCACTGACTAGGAAATTAGAATCCCAACTCACCTTGCTTAGTACCATTTTAGTGTGAAGAAAAGCTGACAAAAGAAATCACATGTTACTGTATTAACACTTCACTCCCATCACAAATTTTAGGTTGCTGAGTATTGGGAAACAAACTATGACCTAAAAGTGTCCCTCTCTAGAAACCCTAGCTAAAAGTATTTCTAAATACATGACCTCTAATTACTTCAATGGATTAGTTTGGCACAGAATGACTGATTCCTTTATACAAATCTGAAATGCAGTTGGTAGAAAATCGTTTCCCTGGCAATCTCCCTCTCTCCCCAATATCATAAGATCCTTAGTCAATAGAATCACCATCTACTCATTGCTCAGATCAAAAATGTAGCAGTCATGTCTGATTCTATTTGTTCATATTATATATCCAGTCCATTGGTAAGTCCTGACTACAATATCTTTAAACTGACTATTTCCTGTTACCACTCTAGTCTAAGCCAACTAACAGGTCTACCTGCCACCACTCTTGTCCCATTTGGTCCATCCTCTTCATAGCAACCAAATTAATTTTTCTAATTATACAAGACACATCCCTTCCCTGTATAAAACACTCAATGACTTCTCATTGCAACAGAAATAAAATCCAAAATCCTTACCATAGCCTATAAAGTCTTCCAATGACCCAGACTCTGCTTTCCTCTCCAACCTCATCTTCCTCTACCCTCCTCTCTTGTTCACCACATTCCCATCTGCTGGCCTTGTTTCTGCCAGGCATGCCAAGCTCACCCCATTTCCCCTCAAAATTGCCAAATGGCTGCTTTCTTCCCAATATTCAGACCTTAATTCAGGTGTCACTCCTCAAATAGGTCTTTCCTGACCAACTTAAGTCAAGTGCTAACACTATACCCTATTTTATTTTTCTCATAACACTTTACCCTATTTTATCTTTTTGTGGTTACACAATTATCTGTCTCTTCCCACCAGACTGGAAGCTTTTTAAGGGCAGGGACTAATCTTTTTTTTTCTCTGCTCTATATGCCCATGTACTAGAACAGTTCCTAGCATAAAGTATTTATTCACACATATACAAAAAAGGATCTTTTCCAAATACCAGATGCTACTGCTCTGCCAGAATTAACACAACTGAAAAGCACTATTTTGAAACACAAAAAACTTATCTCTTTGAAAGGAGTATATTAGACCATTGTGTGATAAAATTTGTATACCAAAGTAAAGAAACAGCTTGTCATGAGCAGGCACCCTAAATAGTTCATCTTTCACTTCACTGGATCAAGATTTAAAAGTCTGATTTCAATGCCCTGAGATCTTCCAACTAAACCTGATGAATTATTTTCCCTCTTGAGTCAATCGACAAAAAGAAATTTCTGGTCAATTCTGACTATCATTTACTCAATCTTTGATCTTTTGAATTCTGTTTGCTTCACCTTAGTGCAGTTACAGCTCCACTCTGTGGAATGTCAGGGAGGTAGGCAATATAATAGGAATTTTATTCTACATGACCACTGAGAAATTTTGGGAAACTATGTGTAAGAGATTGCAGTCTGTAAAAAGCATACACACAAAATATCAGAATAATGAAGAGTGTTTTATTCTTTAGATTGGATATGATCATCTCTAAAAATTAAATATGAATCATAAACCGATTTCAGAAAAAAAAATGAATCAAGGTCCAATAAGTGTTTGAGAATTTAACTTGCTCTTTTCCTTGTCTTCCAACTCTTTTCTTTCCAGAGCAGGAAGGAAACGGTTCAGCCTTTTTTTTTTTAAAAAGAGGTACTAGGGATTGAACCTGGGACCTTGTACATAGGAAACAGATGCTCAAACCACTGAGCTTCCCAATTTTCTCTTTTAAATAGTGCATCATTATCGGAAGACACTGTGATGTGTGAAAATCACAAATACGAAACATAAAGTTCATTCTGGTCCGACCCAGAAATGAGAGGATTAAAAGTAAATGATTTCCTATATCTACATGCATAGATGCAGCCATGGAAACTAGCTGAGGCAGCACTGCTTGTTTTGAAAAGGGAAAGAATATTTTTCACTAATTAGCATCCCTTGACCCTTGCCTAGGAAAAAAGGTCCAATAAATATGAGCAACACCGAATCAAGACCTAATCAATATCCAAATGGCTCAGCTTCAGGCAGATAAGGTAATTGGTATAGAAATGAGTTAATGATTCTTCCAAGAAAAGTTCAGAAATATTTTAACAATTCTTAGGATTTAACACATTGCAATTTTGTGTCTCCAAGGCACCAAATTATAATCAGATTTCTAGAAATACAGCATCACTCGACACAAGAGCTACACAGCTTCCACCACTCTAGCATCTAAGATTTTTAAACCATTTCAAACCCAGTTTCAATATATGATTGATGGACATGGTATTATTCTTTCTTTTCCCAGCTTCAAGGACTATGAATTCCACTATCTATTGGGTTTTTTCATTGGACTAACTCATTAGAAGTGAAATTAGAAACTGGACAAAGTTAATCTTAAGTAATTCAAGATAAGCCCTTCATCTGCACCCTCCCCCATGCTCCTACTTTAAGGCTCATGTTCTTTCCCTATCAAAACAGCCTCTTAAGGAAGAGATTTGAATTCCTTAGCACTAAACTAAATGTCTGCTAGAAGCTTCAAGGATGACCTTTCTCAAAGAGCTCAGGGAACGAATAGAAATCAATGCTTTGAATTACAGAATGTTTTCAAGATTAAGGGAACAGGTAGGGAGATTATTGGGGAGTTTTCCCTGAACCTCTAAAATTGTACCATGCAACAGCTACCTGTTTTGCTGTTCAATCATTCAGTTAAAAATTAAAAAAAAAAA
>JAQZBX010114573.1:0-10007 GCA_029593785.1 Cabassous unicinctus
ACGCTCAATCTCCTATGCCACCTCAGCTCCCTGGTCTGCTGCGTCTCTTATTGTCTCTCCTCTGTGTCTCTTTTTGTTGCACCATCTTGCTGCACCAGCTCTCCACTCGGGCCAGCTTGCTTTTTCACCAGGAGGCCCCGGGAACCGAACCCTGGACCTCTCATATGGTAGACAGAAGCCCAATCGCTTGAGCCACATCTGCTTCTCACAAATTTATTTTTAGTAAAAATAAGAAAGCAAATATTTTCCATTTGTAATTGTTAATCTGTGGCACTCAGAACCATTCCCTCACTTCTGGGACTGATGCATACTGCTTTGCAACTTCAGCCTTGTTTAAGGGAATGGTGCCCCCAAAAGCTGTACAATGCAACAGCCTGCTCAGTTCCTTTTCTGGCTCAGGACAGAGAAAACCTAATTTATAAGATCCCCATTCTGCTACAGACAAAGATGTACAATTCAGCACTGTTTTTTTTTTTTTAAATATACCATTCTGTTTAGAAGAGGAAAGAATAAAGACACCTAAGGTATAGTTTATTCCTCCAATATTGTCAGAACAAAAAATCAAACTGTTTTTATGGTGTTATAATGTCTATGTTCAGACTTGACTTCTCAATGAATCAAATTTTGAAATATTTCTTTATAAGGTTAATAACTGTCTTTGAAATTGTTCACTGAGCATTTAAATATTATTGTCCATACACATTCACACTTAATTACTACTCTAAGTAAGATATTCACACTTTTTCCAGTTTCAGTCTGAACATTTAACTTGTTGTGACAAGATGTGGGTTCCAGTAGCAGATCTTCTAATTAGTTGTATGGGGAAGCAGGTGTGGCTCAGTGGATAGAGCCCCCGTTTACTATATGGGAGGCCCGGGTTCGCGTCCCGAGGCCTCCTTGTGAGGGCACGCCGGCTCGCGCAGCGCCGTGGGCTGATGCGGCAAGACCTCACAGCAAGGGGGAGATAAGCAGACACAGAGAAGACACGGAGTGAATGGACACAGCAGCACAAGCAGCAAGGGGGGGGAGATAAATAAAAATAAAATAAATAAATCTTAAAAAAAAAAAAAATTATTAGTTGTATGGCCCTAGACAAGCCATTTTAGATTCCCGCCTTCACTAAGATCAAACAGGGATAATCGCAGCTTTTAAATCTACCTTATAGGTAAGCAGACTTAAGATTTATATGAAAAATTTTGCTAATATCATTAAACAAATGTAAGGTAAAATATGTTAAGTTTTATCATATTAACTATTTTCCAATATTTGATTGAAATTTTTATAATTTAACCAAAATAAGGATAGCAAACTTTCAGAACTACAAAATTCAATAGTTATACAAGATAAATTAAAATAGTAAAGCTAGTTATAACAATAAATCCATTCATCCATGGTCTCATTTAATTAAGAGATAATCAGGGAAGTAGATGTGGCTCAAGCAGTTGGGTGCCTAACTACCACACGGGAGGTCCCGGGTTTGGTTCCCGGTGTCTCCTAAAAGACAAGCAGACACAGAGAGCACACAACGAACAGACACAGAGAACAGACAGTGAGCGCAAACAACGGGGGGCGGGGGGAGAAATAAATAAAAATAAATCTGGAGAAAAAAAAAAAAAGAAATAATCATTATAAAAATAAGTGAAATTTCGTGAAAATATTCCTATTTATTCTAGCTTAGGAGTTCTTGCCCATAACAATGCATTGTCTGGCCTCGGCCACTGCGTCAGGTACTCGAACAGTCATATTGTCCATAGACTTCGTCAAACAGATTTGGCAGCCCAACAGTGATGTGTCTGTTAGTACATAAGCCAGATAAAGCATGTCATTCTCCTCACCAGTAATTGCTTATAACTTCTCAAATATGTGCTCTTCAAAGATGAGGTGACAGGTAGAGCAGGCTAAGGTTCCCTCACATGCACCAAAACCATCAATGTCTAGATTATTTTCAAACACATCTAGCAGAGAGGCATCAATTTTTCCTTTGGTTGTTAATGTTTCACCGTTAGTTTATAAAGTGGACTATTATTTTATCTTCTGAGCTGCTGCTCCGCACAGGTGCTGACATGTTCAGTGGCTGGCTCGCCCCTGTGTTTCCCACCTGGCCCTTGGGTTCCCAGGAGCCTGGAGAATTTTTGTAATTTTTTTTTTTTTGAGGTACCAGGGCGGAGATTGAACCTGGGACCTTGTATGTGGGAAGGTGGCACTCAACCATTGAGCCACATCAACTCCCCTGAGTTGGTTTTTTTTGTTTGTTTGTTGTTTGTTGTTTTTTGTTTTGTTGTTGTTAGGAGGCACCAGAACCAAACCTGGGACTCCCACGTGGGAAGCAGGAGCTCAACCACTTGAGCATATCCACTCCCCTTTTGAAATCTTTCGTTGTGAGCTGGACATTTTGATGTTTTAATGAGTTATTGCTGGAATTTAGACTCTAAGGCACCTGTTTCTTAAGCTTGAATCCAGCTAGTGCTATGACAGAGATTTCCTCGAATGCCGGTGTTTTAGTTTCCCAGGCTGCTTAAACCATGAAGTGGTTTGGCTTAAACAATGAGAATTTATTCACTCAGAGTTTTAAGGCTGGAAAAATGTCCAAATCAAGGCATCACCAAGGCACCATCAAGGTGATGCTTTCTTCCTGAAGACTGGCTGCCAGTTATCCTTGGATCCTCTGCCACAAGGCAAGCACATGGTGGTATGTGCTGGTCTCTCCCTTCTCTTCTGGGTTTCGCTGATTTCAGCTTCTTGCTTCTGTGGTTTTCTCTCTCTCTTTCTGAATTTCATTCTTTTATAAAGGATTCCAGTAAGAGGATTAAAATCCATCCTGATTGAGATGGGACATACCTTAACTGAAGTAACCTCATCACAAGATCCTAGGTACAATAGGTTTACACCCACAGGAATGGATTAGATTTAAGAATATGTTTTTTCTGGATTTACGTACAGCTTCAAACCACCATAGCCAGGAACTAACAACAACAAAACAACAAACACCTTTCCCAGCCTTTGCAGACTGGCCTGTGCCAGTGCCCTCCAGAGTCTAGCCATACAATGGGGTTAGAGAATACCTCTAGGCAAAGGGATAGGGTTCTCCCTGGTCCTTTGTGTGTCTTTTCCTGGGCATGCTCATGTGGCCCCAGGAATTCCCATTTACCCAGATTTGAATTTTTCCCAGGAAACTGTACTTCCTCAAGGTCCCAGGCACTACACTGTATGGCCCACAGCCTGTAATCCCTTGTCCCAGGCAGCCACAACTTAATTGTTCTCCCACAGCATTCTGTAGGAGAACTCTGTAAGCTGCCTCTCCTGCAGGGCAAGGTCTGGGATAGGGAGCCTGTGACAAGTGTCCTGTTTCAGTCCTTCAGGTTGCCACCAGACTGGCACAGATACACATGCTACCAGTATGTGCATGTGGGTTACTCCACTCTTCTGGAACCAGGACGAGGGATCAGCACTGGCAACAGGCCAGCTCTGTGCCTAGCGGGTGAAGGGATAGGGTAGGGGCAATAGGAGAGCCTACCATCTTTAAGTTGTCTTTTTCTTGATTCAGTGCTTGCCCTATTACTCCAATCCTTTAACTGTTTTCTTGAGCTTTGAAAAAGATGTTTCCTCCAGTTCTTTCTGGTTATTCAAAGCTTCTGTGGGGGGACAGAAACTGGAGTGTCTTACTCCACCATCATGACCAGGGTGGGGCTCCTGGATTTTTCCAGTGTTTTGACAGGTGTTGGAAGGGGAAAGTAGGCTCAAATTGTTCTTTTCCTCTTGCTTTTCCTCACCGCGGGAAGGCACAGTGCACAGTGCACAGTGGGGAGGGTTTTCCTCCTAATCCTTTGCTCTTCTATGTTCTTGTTGCTAATAGATACACCAAGCTGCTGAAAGGTAAGTGATTGGACTGGATCACTGGATGTCTTTGAAAAAGGATCTTAAAAGGGAAAAGAATAAACATGTTAGTCAGCTGCTCCCTAAAGAGGTGGCCTAGGTTATGAGAAACTGCTTTAAATCTCCCTGTCTTGAGCAAAAATGGTTGAAGATTGGCTGCCAAGACCTCAATTAGTTGGAAAAAGAACCTGAGCACACTGATGACCTTATTTTTAAACACGTGTATTACCAGCTCACCCTGGACTGAGTTCTACTCCTCACTGAGAAAAGTCATGGAGTTTGTAAACCGTGTTGTTTTCCTCAGAAGTTCAGGCTGTTTGCTGACAACTCTTTCCCTGTTTCCTAGTTTGAGTCTGTTGTCAACTTTTCTAACCTGAGGGACAAAGAGAGTTTGCCTGCATGGAAAGGATAGCGATGCCTTTTTTTCATTATAATTTAAGGTAGAATAGTTTCCAAATCTGGAGAGTAATCACCGAGGGAGTTTATTAAAACTACTGGCTCCATAGCCTCACCTCTGGGCATTCTGATTTAATATGCCTGGGATAAGACTTTGGGAATCTATTTTTTAAAATATGGAAAAATGAAACTTTCTAGTTGATTCAGATATAGCTGACTCATGGACCAGCCACTGGGTATTATTATACTAACCTGTCTAAGGCTTACATCTAAATAAACAAAGGTCAACTTGCTCAACAGCTTGAGCATTTTATTTTATACTATTTTCCATACTTCTGGGCTATGGAATTTTACAATAGAAATTATTGGTTTGTTTATATCCAATGATAACTGAAATACCAATTTCTTTCTTTTTTAAAATAGTTTATAAAAATATTGTGGGAAGCAGGTGTGGCTCAAGCGATTGAGCTTCTGCCTACCACATGGGAGGTCCCGGGTTTGGTTCCCAGAGCCTCCTGGAGATGAGCAAGACAGCGAGCTGACACGGTGGGCAGGTGTGGCGAGCTGATGCAACAAGATGATGCAACAAGGAGACACAAAGAGGAAAGACAATGAGAGACACAATAAAGCAGGGAGCCGAGTTGGCTCAAGCGAATGAGTGCCTCTCTCCCACATGGGAGGTCCCAGGTTTGGTTCCCAGTGCTTCCTAAAGAGAAGACGATGCGAATATTCTTGCTCTCCTGATTTTGTGATATTCAGGGTAGGCTAAACATTTGCTATATTAGAAACCATGCATGTGTCCCTAGACCTAGTTTTTCTCCCTAGGTCTGGTTTTTAGAATGCTGGTGATAAACCAAGCCTGATTTATTATATGACCATCCTGTATGGGAAAAGACTAACTTTGGGTATCTTTGGTCAACCTTAAGAGATATAGCAGGGGGACGGATGTGGCTCGGGTGGTTGGGCGTCTGTCTCCCATATGGAGGGACCTGGGTTCAACCCCTGGAACCTCCTGGTAAAAATAAAAAAAAGAAAAATATATAGAAGGTGTGTGGGCCACCAGGCCCTGTCTGTGGGTACGGCACCAGGCCCCATGTGTGGGTGCACCACCAGGCCCTGCGAGGGGGTGAGCCACCAGGCCCCGCAAGCCATGCAAGATGATGTAACAGGAGGGTGACACAAGGGAGAGCCAAGACGAGACGCACAGAAAAACCAGGAACTAAGGTGACGCAGGCGGTAGTAGGACGCCTCTCTCCCACATTGGAGGTTCCGAGGATTGAATCCCAGTGAAGACAGGAGGAGAAGGATGAGAAGAGATGGTAGGAAACAGACACAGAGAGTTGCTCAGCGAATGGACACAGAAACAGCAAAAATGGGATGGGGATAAAAATGGATAAAAGTAAATAAATAAATAAATCCTTAAAAAAATGTATAGGGGAGGAAGATACGGTCTATAGTTAGTAGCAATACTTTGATGATGCTCTTTCATGATTTGTTAACAAATGTTTCACAACAATGCAGGATGTTTGTTGGGGGGTGATTGTGGGAGCCCTGTATGATGTTATGCATGTTTGTTTTGTAAGATCACGATGTTTACTGAACACTTATAGTTTATATATGTTCATGTATGAATGATATACTTCAATAAATTGTTTAAAAAAAAATAAAGAGAAGATGAGCAGACACAGAGAGCACACAGCAAATGGACACAAATAGCAGACAGCAAGTGCAAAACAATGTGGGGGGAATAAATAAATAAATCTTTTAAAAAATTGTTGAGAATAGTATTTTTTTCTCAGTGACAACAGTAATTCATGCGAACTTTAGAAAATATAAAGAAACCCCTGCAAATGCCTAACACCTGTAAATATGTAAATAACTGTTGACTGTACCGAGGCCTTCCATTGATTTTTCTATGCCAATATTTACATGACTGAGATTGCATTATTTATATAATTTTGTACCCAGCTTTCTTTTAACTTAATGTTATATATGCCTTTTCCCCAGTTAAAAGAGATTCCTTTTTTTTTCA
Source organism: Cabassous unicinctus (assembly GCA_029593785.1). Lineage (NCBI taxonomy): Eukaryota > Metazoa > Chordata > Mammalia > Cingulata > Chlamyphoridae > Cabassous > Cabassous unicinctus. The sequence goes on from JAQZBX010114573.1 coordinate 6,302, forward strand.
ATGACTGCCTGTTACACTGTTTGGATGTACTGTCATTTATTGAGTTGGTCTCCTATTGATATTTATGCCTTTTCCAATCTTTTGCCATTATAAAGTGTTGCAATGAGTAACCTTGCTATGTGTCAATATATGTGTGAGGAAATGTAACTGAAGGATGAATTCTTAGGGCTAGAATTGCTGAACCAATAAGAAATGTACATTTTGGAGACATTACCAAATTGCCCTCCTCTTAGAGGTGCCAAGTTATACCCCTACCAGGCACATGAGAGTTTGTTTCTTCATAATCTCAATACTTAATGGTATGAAACTTTGATCTCTGCCAATCAAATAGATGAATACTGATATCTTAGTGTAGTTTTCATTGTATTTTTATTTTTGGGAGGTTGAAACTATCCCTATCTTTTGCCCATTTTCTATTGGAATATTGTCTTATCAATGCCAGAAGCTTTCTCACTTCATAGGAGTATTAGCCATTTGTGATAGGAGTTGCAATTATTTTGCCTGTTCTTACCATACAAATAATTGTATTATAAAACAAATTTTGACAAAAGAAGTATCCCTAAATAGACATTTATTCAGTAATACCAGGCATTTATAACTGTACTTCCTCAAACACTAGGTCCTTTTTCCTCTCATAATGTGCATAATTCTATTATTTGCCCATCATGGATCCTGATGTACAATGCAAGACCAGTTCATTCACTCTTCCCTCTCAGAACTTAAGCCTGCTGCTTAAGATTAATTTGGGGAAATCTTCCTAAATTATGGGGAGGCAGTATAATGTAGTGGTTAGTAGCACAAACTCAAGTTAGAATGAAATCCTGGCCCCACTTACTAAATATGATGCCTGGTCTGTCGAGTACTACAACTTATTGCTCCCTGTGTACCAGGTATGTTACTATGGTGGTTGGAAGCTGTATGCACCCCAGAAAAAAAACATGTTTTTAAATTGAATCCATACCTGTGGGTGTGAACCCATTGTAAGCAGGACCCTTGGATGAGGTTACTTCAGTTAAGGTGTGGCCCACCTCAATCAGTATGGGCCTCAATCCTGTTACTGGAGTCCTTATAAGTGGAGTGAAATTCAGAGAGAAAGTCATAGGAAGTAAGAAGCTGAAACAGAACTCAGGCCAGGAGATGCCGCCATGTGCCTTGCCATGTGACAGAGAAACCAAGGATCACTGGTAGCCAGCCCAGAATACCAGTCTTTGGGGAGAAAGCTTTGCCTTGGTTTGGACATTTTCCCAGCCTTAAAACCATATGTGAATAAAGTCCTTTTGGATTGTGGTTTTGATTTGCATTTCCCTAATGGCTAATAATGTTGAGCATCTTTTCATGTGCTTATTGGCCATTTGTAAATCTTCTTTTGGAGAAATGTCTATTTAAGCCCTTTACCTAGTTTTAATTGGGATGTTTGTCTTTTTATTGTTGAATTGTAGAGGTTCTTTATATATTCTGATTTAAACCTTTATCAGATAATTGGCTTCCAAGTATTTTCTCCTATCCTGTTGGTTGTCTTTTTCTTGGTAATGTCCTTTGATACACAACATTTTAAATTTTGATTAATTCCAATTTATTGATAATAGCTCCAGAACATCTAAGAGTAGCTTAGAGAGTGCAATCTGGTTGGAAGACAGGTTGGAAGACTTGTCTTGAAGCCACTTTGCATAGGAGGATACCAATTTTATCAAGTTAGCATTTTTTGAGGTATTGGTTTGGAAAGGTAATGGAAATCATGGTAGAGTTCAACCTCACTCCAGCCATCCCCTGGTGCTGCTCCAGGAAGAGTATTCCCAGCAGAGGCAAGAACATAATGAAAGGCCTAGAGATAAGTCATAGCTTGAGGGTAGATTAGTGAGGTCAGGTTAGAGAGGCAGGCAGGGGCCACATTAGATTGGATCCTGCAGGCAAAGGAAAGGAACAAAGTGACCTGTTCTGTCTCAATTCAGTCTTATTGTATGAACGTCATACCTAGATTCCCATATAACGTCTTAATTTATACTGAGGGAAGTGGAAAATAAAGAATGACCTGGGAGAGAGTGCTTCTGAAAATCCACAACTCCACAAAAGCAATGTGGCAAAAGCACTGGCAGAAATGGTCAAAATCAACTTTTTCGGAACTCTGGAAATTAAAAGGATTGTGACAATCTGAAAAGCATTTACTCAAGAAAAATAATTGAATCTCAGTAAGAACAGCAAGCTTTGCAGCATTTTAACTTGTCCTCTTCTCATCCCCCTTCCCAGCTCCATAGAAGCCTCAGAATCAGCCTATTTAGAGTATGTGTGTAAACCAACAGCCTACAGCCACTGGAAGAAACAGAGTGGGTTTGGAACTCCCCTATAAGCCTCATTCCCAGAGACGTGTCAATATTTGACCTTGGAAATTGCCACTCACAGGGATCATCTTTATTCGACAGAATTTGGAGCTTGTTAACTATAAATAGCCTTTTCCCTAGGACATTTGTTTAAAACAGTCAGCAGCAATTGTTTAACATTGCAGCTGCCTTACGCAGGGATAACAGTTGGGGCTGGAGAATGAGAAGTCCACAGGGGGCTTTGAAAAGTTCTGACGTATTGCTGAGAAGCTAGAAGGTCAAGCACGTGTACAGAGCTGTGTGCATGCCCAGGAGAGACCCGAGAAGGCTGTAATCTCTCACTTCTGGATGTCCTTGAGGCTCTGTATAAAGAGGAAATGAAGGGTAAGTCAGTTGTAAACTGCCTATCAGAGCATAGAAAACATGCGCTAACACACAGAACCCTTCAGCAAAGGCTGGGATTCTTACTGGTTTAGGACATTTAAACCTCTATTCAATCATTAGCTGATGCTTTACTTTTAGCTGCTAAAACAAAGAGCATAAAATGGGTTGGCTTAACAAAAGGAATTTATTGGCTCATGTTTCAGAGGCTAGATGGCTTGCTTCCTCCTAAAGTTGGTATCTTCTGGCTGGCCGGCAATCTTGGGGTTCCTTGGCTTATTCATCACATGGCAATGCACATGGTCGCATTTTCTTTTTCTTCCAGTTTCTGTTGACTTCCAGTTTCTGGTTGCTCCCTGTGGCTTCTTTTCTGTTGTCAGTTTCCTTTGCTTATAAGGACTTCAGTCACATTGGATTCAGATCCACCCTCATTCAGTTTGGGCACACCTTAACTAATAAGATCTTTAAAGGTCCTATTTATAAAAGGGTTCACACCCACACAACCAGGGGTTGGGACCTGAACATGCCTTTTGTGGTGAGTCTGATTCAATCTCCAGCAGCTGACCATTAAGCTAACCCAGCAGATTTCAGTGACTACACTTGAAAGCATGGCACATACAAGAAACAAAGCAGTTAATAGAAACTGTACCTGAGGAAACTGAGATGTTGGACTTCCCAAAGACTCTATTAGCTACTATAAACATGTTCACAGAATGGAAGGAAACCATGCCTAAAGAACTAAAGAAAAGACTGAGAATGGTGTCTCACCAAATAGAGAGTATTAATAAGGAAAAATTATTTTAAAAAATCAAATAGAGGAAGCGGGTGTGGCTCAGTGGATAGAGCCCCCGTTTACCATATGGGAGGCCCGGGTTCGCGCCCCGAGGCCTCCTTGTGAGGGCACGCCGGCCTGAGCGGTGCGGTGGGCTGATGCAGCAACCTCACGGCAGGAAGCGGCTGTGGCGCAATGGATAGCGCACCCGTTTACCATATGAGAGGCCCCGGGTTCG
>JAQZBX010114574.1:0-10010 GCA_029593785.1 Cabassous unicinctus
CCCGCACCATGGAGCCCGGCAGCGTGGAGAACCTGTCCGTCGTGTACCGGAGCCGCGACTTCCTGGTGGTGAACAAGCACTGGGACGTCCGCATCGACAGCAAGGCGTGGCGCGAGACGCTGACCCTCCAGAAGCAGCTGCGGCACCGCTTCCCCGAGCTGGCCGACCCCGGCACCTACTACGGCTTCAGGTGTGGGGTGCGGGCAGGCGTGCGGGGAGCAGCTCGGCCGGGGCTCCGGGGGAGGCCGCTGGCTGGGCCAGGGCGGAGGGGGCTTCTCAGCCACCGCCTCCCTGCGCCCCCCCAGGTTCTGCCACCAGCTGGACTTCTCCACCAGCGGGGCCCTCTGCGTGGCGCTCAACAAGGCGGCCGCGGGCAGCGCCTACAGGTGCTTCAAGGAGCGGCGCGTCACCAAGGCATACCTGGCGCTGGTGAGGCCGCGTCCCCGGGGTGGGGCCACGGGACTCCTGCCTGCCTCAGCTCTGCCCCATGCGGCCCCAGAGACGGCAGATGGGCTCAGGTGGGCTCCCGCGAGCTGTATGTACCTCTGCCGCCCAGCAGGTACGGGGACACGTCCAGGAAAGCAGGATGACCATCAGCTATGCCATTGGCAGGAGCGGCACGGAGGGCCGGGCGCACACCATGTGCGTCGAGGGCACACTGGGTAGGACGAGGGCGGGGCGCAGCCAGGGGGTCCGGGGCCCAGGGGGCTGGCTGGGGCCTGAGACCGGCCCCCCGCCCTCACTCTGGCCTTCCCGGCCAGGCTGCGAGAACCCGAAGCCGAGCCTCACGGAGCTGGTGGTGCTGGAGCACGGGCTGTACTCGGGGGACCCTGTCTCCAAGGTGCTGCTGCAGCCGCTCACAGGTGCGCCGGGGGAAGCGCCAGGCCCGGGACAGGAGCCGAGGCGCGTAGAGCAGCCTACCCCAGGGCCCTGCCTGCGCCACAGACGGGGTCTCCCGGTCTGTGGTCTCGTAGGACAGGAGGAGGCACTTTCCACCTCGCGCAGTCACTGCGGGGGGTTGGGTTGCAGCAGGGGGGGGGGCCCGGGGGGCCCGACATGTCTCTGTAGGAGCTGGGGGTGGGGCCCAGGCACGGAGCAGCCCCCTCCTCACCTCGGCCTGGCCCACCACCCCCCACAGGCCGCACACACCAGCTGCGAGTCCACTGCAGCGCCATCGGGCACCCCGTCGTGGGCGACCTGACGTACGGACAGGCCGCGGCGCAGGAGGAGCAGCCCTTCCGCATGATGCTGCACGCACTGTACCTGCGGGTCCCCACGCCGGCCGAGCGCGTGGAGGCCCGCACGCCAGACCCCTTCCTGCCGGCCCTCGACGCCTGCTGGAGCCCCCGCGCCCTCGTGCACCCGCTCGACCAGCTCGTCCAGGCCCTGCAGGACGCCCCCACGGGTGGGGGCTCTGGACCCAGCAGCCCCGCCCCACACCTGCCTGGCCCGGGCCGGCTCCCACCACCCCACCCCGAGCCCCCTGAGACCGAGGCGCAGCGGGCTTCGTGCCTGCAGTGGCTAGCGGAGTGGACACTGGAGCCTGACAGCTGAGTGGGCCAGCCAGGGTGGGCGCGGGGCCGTGGAACGGAGGGGCGTCGCCGGCGGACTGGCGAGCGTTGACGCTCCTCACAAGGGACTCCAAGGATCCCGCCGGCGCCAGGGGCAGAGGGAGCAGCAGCCCCATCAGGGCGAGGCCCGCGAGGGGCCGGCAGGAGGTGCCCGGTGGCTGTGCTCGCTCCCCACGGCTCCGTCTCCCCGGACCTCCCATGTGGCGCCCCCTGGGGAAACCGAGGCCTGCCTTCCCTGTTTGGCTCACCGAGCAACGCCAGCCAGGCGGGGAAGAGCCAGCACCGGGCCCCGGCGCACATTGCAGAGGGGCCATGGCCGCTTCCCCTTCCCCCGGCCGCTCCTACAGGCCGGCCACATGCCCGGCCGCCCTGCTGGGTCCTTGCTTCTGCCGCCTGCAGGGCCTTGTCCTTGCCCAGGCCCGGGGGGGGCGGCGGCAGGGGCTTGGTAGGTGGGGGGCATTGGGGGCAGGGCCGAGGGAGCCCCCACCCGACGTGTTCTCTAACATGCATACGCGTTGTCTGCCCATGGGAATCTTCCTGGTTTCCTGTTGGCTGCTGCAACCAAGGGCTGTCGGCTGCGTGACCCCAGCCTGGGAGCCCTGGGTGGCCCGGGACTCCTCTGCGCCCCTCTCTGAGCTGCAAGGATCAGGAATAAACTCCGCAGCCATAACCGCCAGCAAGTGTGAACGCATCTCTCGTGGGGAGACTAGCTCCTGCGTTCTTGCGCACGGGGCAGGGCCCAGGGCGGGCCTGTGGGCTCCCTGCTCGTGGGCAGAGGGGGTCCGGGGTTGCTGTTGAGCCGGTGGGCGTGGACGTGCCCCGTGACGTGCCCCGTGGCCCCTTTGCCAGCTGGGGTGCAAGTGCGCTGCTCGCCCTGGTTCCTGCTTACTGTCCCTTTCTGGTTTTCAAACTCACGGCCGTGGGGAAGACGCTGCTGTCCTGGCCCTGCCCCACCCTTCTGTGAAGCCCACCCTAGTCCTCCACGACCGCGTTAGCTTGCAAGGCTCTCGTTTCACGTCACGTCACACTCGTGGACAGTGTGGGGACGACTCTGCCCGTGGCAGGAGGGTGCGGGACCAGGCCAGGCTCCCTGGAGGGCAGGCATGGGGAGGGGCCCCTGGGGATCCCAGCCCCGCTCCTTGGTATGCGGTTTGTCTAGGCCTCAGTTTCCTTGTCTGTGAAGCAGGGACCACGGCCGCGCCGAGGGCGGTGGGGTGGGCCGCTGGCAGTCACTGGGTGCGCTGCAGCACATTTTCCTCTCCGGCCTCCTGATGCTGCCCCACCGAGCTTATGCTAAGTCCCCCCCACGTGACACCCCCTCAGCGCCAGAGACCTCAGTCTGAACCTCTTCCAGGTGGGGCCGACGGGCGGCCTCAGGCCAGGCCCAGGTGCACCTGCCCCCCTCGCTCAGCTGGGTGCTAGCCCGAAGCACGTGATCCCCACGGCCACCCCAACAGCCCCCGCCTCTGGGATACTGACCCACATGCTTGCGTCTGTGGGGCTTGTCCAGAACCGGGAGGGGTTTCTGCCGGCTCACGAATCTGCTTCTCCGATTTGCCAGGTGGGGTTGTGGGGAGGCCTGGCGCCCTGGACCCTCTCCTGTGGCACAATGGGGGCTCAAGGCCCTGGTGCCTTCCTGGCCCTGCCAAGCAGGAGCTGAGCTCCCCAGGAGTGCTGGAAACGAGGTGCAGGAGCTGGGCTTCAGCCTAGCACAGGGGAGCCAGCACCGGCCAGGCAGAGGGTTTGTGATGCCGCTGCCCCAGCGGCAGGCTGCGTGGGGAAGTCCCTCCTGCAGTCTCGCCTCGCCCCAGCTTTGTGGAGCGCCTCCCACCCTCACGTGCCCTCACGCTGGGCCACAGGCCGTGGGGCCAACCACAGCCGTACCTCGAGCGCAGCCCATGACCGGGCGCGGGGGTGGGGTAGGCAGGGCCCCGCAGCCCCCAGCGCTCACGCACCCCCCAGCTCCTCGCCGCAGCGCCCACAGACTCGACACTTGTGCACACACACACCCCGGGGGGCGCCCGGGACCCGTGGGCCTGCTTGGGGAGGGGCGTGCGCTGGGCGGCCGCCAGCCGTGAGCTCAGCTGTGCTCCCCGGGGCCCGGGAGCAGGTGCCTGCGGTGCCGCGGTGCCTCGGCCCCCGGGGCCACCCCGCGGCGTCACCGCATGCCCGCCCAGCCCCCGCAGGGCTGCCTGTGGGGCCCCGGCAGGGCCGGCGGCAGCACCGAGAAGACATCGCGTGCGCGCTGGGCGGGCGAGGCGTGGAGGTGAGCAGGGATCCCTGCACTCTGCGCGGCCCGTGGGCTCAGGCGCTGCGCTCACCCGCACGGGGCGGCACGCTCAGAGGGCTGCGGGTGCCGCGGGTCCCTTGTGTCCGGCGGCCACGGGAGCCGGCCCTCCCCGCCGCCGGTGGCGCCCCCTCTGCCTGCGGGTGGTCCGAGCCTCGGGCGAGGGCCGGGGGTGCTGGCTGCTGTCCTCAGGACGGCCAGCGTGTGGGCGGGTCCCCTCTGCGTGCCCCTGGGCCGGGCCACCGCGCCCTCCCCGTGAGGGTTTAATTGGCTGTGGGGGTCCCCTGAGCCCGGACCTGCGATAAGGAAGTCCCGGATCTGGTCCGCCCCTCCCCGCGCTCCCTTTTGTTTGCGGGTTGTTTTCTCTCTCCAGGAGGGAGACGCGGCCGCGGCGCAGGGCAGGCCCTGGTGACCCCGACGGCGCGGGCCGGCTCCTCACCCCCGTCTGCACCTCCAGCCAGCCCTGGACCCTCACCGTGACCCCAGCCACCGCCAGCCCGCGACGCCCGCGAGTCCCTGCCCTGGACAGCTCAGCTGAACCACTGGCGCCTCGCAGCCATGGCCCCCAGAGCGGGTGAGGCGGCCCCGCACAGCGGCACAGGCCCCTGCTGCCCCGTCATCCGAGCCGCGCTCAGGGCCCCTCGGGGACTGGGCGCGAGGCCGTGGCTGAAGGGCCGTCCCTGCCCCGGGGACTGGGCACAGGTCCCGGGAAAGGCGGGGTCTGGGGCGTCCCCGAGCCCGGCCCCTGCACGGAGCGCGGCCGCACGCGCTGGCCCCCGCCCTCCCCGTGCTCCCAGCCAGGCGGGACTCGGCCGGGGGTCTCTGGCGGCCCCGGGCGGGGAGGGGGCTTGCGCCGCTCACGGCCCTCTGCTCTAGGCATCCTGGCGGGCCTGGTCCTCGTGCTCCTCGTGTCACTCGCAGCCCCCAGTCCTCAGGCCGAGGGCCTCCCCCAGGCCGGGCCGGACAGCAGCCCAGACCCTGGGCTCAGGTGAGTGCCAGGTGGCGCCGTCCTCGTGGCCCACGGGCCGCCATCTCCCTGCCCTGCCTGGGGCCCCACCCGGCCTGCCGCTGTCCCCATCCCCCATCTGACCTTGCCCCCAGGTGACCGGAGGCCCAGCGGCCAGGTGGGCCCCCCACCCCATCACTGTGGGGCCACCGGGCCCTCGGGAGGCTTTGGCCACCCTCACCCACTGGCGGGCACATGGGCCCTGCTGACCCACCGCTCTGGCCGCCTCCTGCGCCCCAGCCAGGGCCACGGGGCCGGGGCGGTGCAGGCGCATCCCCCGGAGCCTCGGGGCTCCTTGCTAGTGCCGGGGCAGCCACCCTCCTGTTTCCGCTCAACTCTTGGCCGTTTCCACGCCGTCCAGAGGCTCTGCCGTTCTCCTGCTCCCTTGGGCATGATGCTTACTGGTCAGCTGATTGGTCATCGATTGGCCAGTGGGCTGGGCTGGGGACTGCGCTGGCACAGGCCAGAGTCCCGGGAGACCAGACCCCCACCGTGCAGAAGGCTCGTGGGGCCCCTCCCCGCCGCCGCGGCCCCCGGAGCCCGCCTGAGCGCAGCGCCATTGGGACTGGGTGTCGGTGGGGAGCAGGGCCTCAGCCAGGCGGGGCCCGTTTAAGCCCCCGACCCGGAGCCTGGCCCCCGCTGAGCTCCCGGATGGAGGGACTCAGCGGACAAGCGAGCAGATGCGCGGAGCAGGACGCTCCCCCGGCACAAAGCGCCCCCAGTCCCCGCGTCGGGAGGCGGCGGGCCTGACTGTCCTGACCGGTGCCAGCGCCTCCCTCCTGCGGGCCTTCTGGTGCCAGCCTGCCAGCCAGCTGCCCCGGGACCAGCTCTCCACCCTGGTGCAGAGGATGGCGGCCCAGCACGTCCTCCTCCGGGCCTGGCAGGTGAGCGCCGCGCGGGGCCGGGGCCGGGGCCGGATTGCTGACCCCGTCCTCACCTGACCTGCGCCTCTCAGGGGACCTGGCACGACAGGCCGTCTCGGCCCCTCTGAGGCCAGCTCCCTTCCTGTTGGGTGCTTTCCCGAGGGGCCCACTTGGGGCTGTTTCCAGAACTTTCTGGCCAGTTTTCCTGCAGACACCCTTCCTTGGGCTCTTGCTGCAGACAAGGGTCTGTCCGCCTCCCCGGCACCCTTTCCCTCCTCGTCTGAGGACTGTACCCCAGGATGCGGCTCCCCAGCCCCGGAGCTCGTGGTGCTGGGTTTGCAGCCCACTGGCCTGGGCGCCAGCTGGGGCTGAGGACCCTCTGGGCTGACCCAGGCGTCCCCTGCCCGAGTTCCGTGGCTGTTTTAAGCTACCGCTCTGTCCAATAAAATCACCATAAACACATTCAAGGAGAACTGGGAGAGGCAGGAACGTGGGAAGCCCTGGAAGGCCCCCAGGGAAAGCCTGGCCTTCTGGCCTCGGCTCTGAGCAGAGCTGTGCTTGGTTTTCATGGCGTTAGTTAGGGCTGCAAACTTCCCCTGCCCCCACCGCCGTGCCTCCCGTGGCCCCAGGCCCGTCCCCACGGCACCGAGGGACAGTCCAAGGGGCTGATTCCGAGGTGAGCGGCCCCCTCCAGCCGGCACTCGCCTCGTCCCTTCTGCCCTGGACTGGCCAAGCCGTAACGACGGGGTTTTTGGGTTTCGAGTTGTTTCCCGGGCAGGGACCTGGCTATTGTGTAAAGCTCCTTCCTGGCCATGAAACAAAAACGGACCCGTGTTGGAGACCTTGGAAGAGACAGAGAAGCTCGAGGCGGGAACTGAAAACTGCAATGACTCGGCCACGCGGAGCCGTTGGAGGCTCGTTAGTTTGCGTGGCCTTTAGACGGTGCCGGGGCGATGGCCGGGCGCGCGCTTCCCGCGCTGAAGGCCCTCTGAAAGCAGAGAGCCCCAGGAGCCGGGGTCCCGTCTGCTAGGCGTTCAGGGGCGCCCGGGGCGCCCCAGTTTCCTGTTGTAAATATGGCGGGAACGGGCATTTCCTACACCAGCTGTCGACGCCGTCCTTAGGCTGCCCGGAAGGGGACCCGCAGGCTGCGGGCTCAGCCCCGGCGGCCCTGGGCCCGGGCGCGCCGCCTTCTTCTCCAGCGGGGGCCCGGCTCGCCCTCCCGTGTTCAGCGTTAGCACTCGAAAGTCTTTGCTGGATTGAGTGGGGGAAAGTGGTATCTTCAACGCGAACATTGTAAAACCATAGGTACCTGTCGTTAAGTGACTTTCTGGAAGGTTCTACAAGTTTCTGATTCTCCAGTAAATGCCTGAGGTGAGGGGGCTGGTTTGGCCACACCTTCACCAGCATTGGGCACCATCATTTAGAAAACCTGGCAGTAAGAGAGAACATTCCCGAAGGCTCCAAGCCCACTCTCCTGGGGGAGGGGATGCTCTCTCCACTCCACTCCCTTCTGCGTTGTGTGGGGTTTTAGGGGCGTGCTTGCTTCATCATGCAAGACACCCTCAGAAAACTATTAATTTTTAAAAACTGAATACACGAGGGCCTTTATGGGCTGACTTTTTTTTTTAATTAGTAGACTATTTTTTAGAGTGGTTTTAGATTTACAGAAAATTGAGCAGACAGTGCAGAGGCTTCCCATGTGCCCCCCTTTCCCCGCCAGTCTCCCCTGTTCTTGACGTCGCGCATCGGTGTGGTGCATTTGCTACAACTGATGGATCGATATTCGCACGTTACTAGCTGAAGTCTGTATTTCCGTCAGGGCTCGCTCTGGGCGCATCCTGTCCTGTATCCGCCGTCACGGCATCAGTCATTTCACTGCCCTTAAAGTTCCCTGGGCTGCCTTTTCACCTTCTTGACTAGGTTCTTTGTCTCTCAAGGCTGTTTGGGTTTGAGGAGGTCCCATTTCTCCGTTTCCTTTCGTGGGCGGTGCTTTCATCTATGCCTGTCTTTTGAGGTGTTCTCATCCGGAGGGGGTGCTGGATTTTGTCGAGTGTCTTTTCTGTATTGATCAAGATGCTCGTGTGGTTTCTTTCCCTTCAATTTGTTAGTGTGGTGCGTTGGTTGATTTTCTCATGTTGAACCACCCTTGCGTTCCAGGAATAAAGCCCACTTGATAGTGATCTTAAAAAAAATAAAATCCCCCAGGCTCCACCTGTTCGTCCCTCTCTCCTGGCAACCTCTGGTGTTTGTCCCTGCAGTTCTGCCTTTTCCAGAACGTCGCGTGGTTGGACTCGTGCAGCCTCTTCAGACTGGCTTCTCCCACCAGCAATGGACACTCAAGGTTCCACGTCTTTTCAAGGCTTGATCTTTTCTCTTTACTGCCGAATAATATTCCATTGTCTGGATGTCAGTTTGTCCTTTTGGAGGACATCTTGGTTGCTTCCAGTTTGGGGCAATTAGGAATCAAGCTGCTGTAAACCCTCATGTGCAGGTTTTGTGTGGATGGAAGTCCTCAGCTTCTTTGGGTAGATGGTCAGGAGTGTGGTTGACGGATCTGTGTCAGGAGCCATCAGACTGTCTTCCAAAGCAGCTGCATCGTTTGCATTCCCAGCTGCAATGAATTGGACTCCCAAGAGTTCCTCTCGCCCCACATACTCGCCAGCATTTGGTGTTGTCAGGTTTCATGTTTTTTTTGTGGGTTTTTTTATTTTGCTTTGTTGTTAGCCATCCTAATAGGTGTGAAGGGGTAACTCATTTTAATTTGCAATTCCCTAACAACCTGGGATGCTGAGCATCTCTTCACATGCCTGTTTGCCGTCTGTATATCTTCTTTGGGGAGGTGTCTGTTCAGATCTTTTGACATTTTTTGAGTTGTTTGTTTTCTTGTTGTTGAGCTTTTAGAGTTCTCAATATAATTCAGATACAAGTCCTTATTCATATATGGGTCTTTCAGACAGTTCCTCCCAGTCTGTGGCTTTTCACTCTCCTAACACTGTCTTTCGTAGAGTAGAAGTTTTTAACTTTAATTAAGTCCAACATCAGACTTTTCTGTCATAGATCATGCTTTTGTTGGTGTATCTAAAACGTCATCAACCAGACCCAAAGTCACCTCAACTTTTTTTTTTCCTGTGTTATTTTCTAAAAGTTTTGTAGTTTTGAGTTTTACATTTAGGTCTGTGATACATTTTTTTTTTCTTTCTTTTTTTTTTTTTTAAAGATTTATTTATTTACTTGATCCATTTTAAAGCCCCCCTTCCCCATTTGCTGTTTGTGTCCATTCGCTGGGCAATTCTCTGTGTCTGTTCCATCTCTTCTCATCCTCCTCCTCCAGTCTTCACCAGGATTCGATCCTGGAGACCTCCTATGTAGGAGAGAGGTGTTCCGCCATCTGCGCCACCTCAGCTCGTGGTTTTCAGAGCTTTTGGAGCATCTCGTCTTGTCTCTCCTTTTACGTCATCATCTTGCTGCATGGCTCCCGGGGCCTGGCGGCTCACCGGCACACAGAGCCTGGCAGCCCATGCGCCTTCTATATATATATTTTTATTTTACCGGGAGGTCCCGGGGAGCAAACCCAGGTCCCTCCATATGGCAGACGGACGCCCAACCATTTGAGCCACATCCGCCCCCTCTGTGATACATTTTGAGTCCATTTTTTGAAAGGTGTAAGGTCTGTGTCTAGATTCAATTTTTTTTCGTGTATATCCAGTTGCTCCCGCGCCATTTCTCTGCTGAATGGCCTTTGCGTCTTTGTCAAGGGTCGCTTGGCTGTGGGGAGCTGTTCCTGGGCTCTGTCTCATTCCCAGTGCCCTCTTAGCCTGGAGTTCACAGCACCACACTGTCTCAGACACGAAGCCTTGTGCAGTCTTGGAGTCGGGGCGTGGCAGGCTCTTCTTCGGTGTTGCGTTGGCTGCTGTGAGTCTCGTGCCTTTCTATACAAACTTTAGAAACAGTTTGTCAATAGCCACAAAACAAATTGCTGGGTTTTTGATCGGGAGTGTGCTGAATCTAGAGACCAAGTTGGGAACAACTGACCTCTTAACAAGATTGAGTTTCCCATTCATGAAAATGTACTATATCTCCATTTATGTAGATCTTTGATTTCTTTCATCAGAGGTTTGTAGTTTCCTTCACACGGATCTTGTACATACATGTTTTGTTAGATTTATTCCTAAGTACTTTGGGTTTTGATCCTATTATAAAGAGTATCGTGTTTTAAATTTCAAATTCCGAGTGTTCATTGCTGGTACGTACAGAAGCAGTTGACTTTTTTTTTTTTTTTTTAA
>JAQZBX010114575.1:0-10007 GCA_029593785.1 Cabassous unicinctus
TTTCCTGTTGTGGAATTTTCTCTCCCTCATCAAGTGCACACTTGATGAGACCATAAATCAAGGTACCTGCCCGCTACTGGCCATGGAGGTAGGCAGATGACCAAAGCTAGGTCAATCTGACTCTTCCTGGTCTTTGGCTCTTTAATGGAATGATGCAGGGATGAGGAAAAACAACAGTTGACTCCTTTTGTTCCCGTGGTGGCTCTCTGTCCAAACAATTGAACAGTTCCTAGTTCTGAGATCACTGAAGCTGCCTGATTCTTATACTTTCTGATCTTGGCACTTCAAGCGTTGCTTTACTTCTCTGAGCTTCCTCTAATCTCCCAGCCTGGCTCCTTTTGCTTTGGTTAGCTTTGGAGGCTTTTGTTGCTTACCACCAAAGACCCGCATCTAACTCAAGGTGTCAGGAGATGTGGACGGTGACTATCTGTGAAATACTGAGCATTTCTGCTTCTACTATTTTCATCTGTGAAAAGGAAATGGTAAGACTGCATGGTTTCTAATTTCTTCTCTAACTCTTAAATAAATATATAAAGCTTGCCCTTCTTAGAAGTCTCTAATAATTCTGAACATATGCCTCTTTCCAGATGAATAGGTTTGGGCCTAATGCACTTTCCCATTATCTGTGATTTCTAATTTAGTCTCTTAGCATGCCTTCAGCTTCCAGGCACTGGAGTCCATTTAAGGTCACTTAAACAGAGGCCACATCTGTGGTATCTGAGTTATCTGGCTAAGCAGCCTGTACTTATTGGATATTTACCAACCATATGCTACATTGGGACCTGTGAAAATGGCCTCATTTAAAAGACTATTTAAATGGCAAGAGAAATTAGATCTGAGAGAAAGGACTCATGGGTACAGAGCCCAAGGAATTGGCACAGCTGGATATCATTAGTAACAATCAAACCTTATCCAGTAAAAAAAACCCAACAGGAAGTGAGGTGGGGGCAGTATATGTATGTATGCGTGTGTATGTATGTATGTATGTATATATGTACTGATGTTTGTATTCATGTGTATATTTGTACAAATATGTGTGTGTGTCTGAAAGTAAGTGTGTAAATTTTTAAAAAATTCTTGTTTATCTGCCTGCTTATCCCCCTCACTCCAAACTTGAATCTTTCTACTGTGACCCAGTGGGAGTGTGGGAGTGTTTGATGTATTGAAATCATCTTAGAATTTCAGTCTTTGAGGCAGCGACTTTGATGCTGGAGACTCAGAGGAGGGCTAAATAATTACATTATTAACAGAAGAAAAAACAGAACATACTAAACAACTTCTGGGGACTCTAAGAAGTTCGAAAAACATATCTATGAAAGATCTGTATCCTTTTTTCTCTTATAATCTCACCACCCATAAATATCCACTATTAACATTTTGGTCTACTTCCTTTCATTTGGAAAAGATGGTTTTTAATGAAATAATCCAGACTTGGGATTTACTGAGCCTGGTTCAGGAATTCTTTTAATTGTGAACACTATTTTTGTTACCGATTTGCTAAACAAGTGTAAACTTAGCCTGGCAGCTCTTAATTTAGCTTTGTAAATAGACTGTAAAAATCATGGTCCTGTAGATTTTCTCTTTGAGGCTTAAATTTTGCACTTTACATTTGGCCCCCTAACTCTGACTCACCTTACTCCATCAATCTCTTCCCATCTTAAAGTGTAAGCCAAAAGCCCCCCAACCACAGAAATCTATATAGCACACCTCAAAACAGGAAGAGAAAGTCAATAAAGGTAACATTCATGAATAGTTACTTTTATGTGGCAGGCACCACACCAAGGACTTGTATGTATCATCTCATTTAATCTTCAGAAAACCGTCTGAAATAGATAATATTAATGTGCTTATTTTACTGAATAGAAAACTAAACCATGGATTAAATGACTTGTTCAAGATGCACATAAATTAGTTACAGGCCCAGGTCTGCCTGACCCCAAAGCCATTATGACACTGTAGCATATAAGGGCAAAGCAAAGGCAGTAGCCAGGCACAGACAAAATTGCAAAGAAGCCAAAAATCTGTTTAGTACTCTCACTTTCCAGCCAGTAGGAGCCCATTTTGAAAGGAGTGTTTGATAAGAAGGAGAGTATCCAAGAAAGGCTTTCTTTATTAAGGTGGGTGGGATATAATGAACATTATTATGTTCCTTGGGAACATTGACTCCTGGGAGATTACTCCTGGCAGGATCCATAGTACGATCTTATTTGATGCCTTCAATTTACCAATGCAAAAACCTGAGGCCTGGAGAGGTGAAGATACAATTTCTGAGCAATAATAGAGCCTAGAATCTAGGCCTCTTGAATTTTTCAATCTAGAGCTTTCTGTTCACAACAAATCCTCTTTGTTTCATAATGTGGATGAATCTGATGAAGCAAATGCATTTGGTGGACTTTTGAGGGACTTTTGAGGCCAAAACTACATGGTGACATATTTACTTTCAAGGGTTTGTATCTTTCTGATAGTCTATCAGCAGAATCACATAGAATTCAACCAATTCATAACCCTAAGTCTTAAAATCCCCATGTTCAAGACTTTTTCTGTACCATCTGTCCTTCATGTTGTTGTAATTTATATGGAGCCACTTAAGGCAGAAGTTACGCCTGAAATGATTTCATTTTGCAATGTGTGTTCTTTCTCTCTATTTGGCTCTTTGTTTTAATTTTTAAAATGGAAGAATATGTTGAACACAGATCAAAACCAAATGAAGCAATAGCATAAAACACAGTCCCTTCATGTGCTTTAATAGGACAAGTAGTTTTAAAAAAAAAAGGATAACTTGGTGCACATAGATTTATTTCTGTTTGAATTCCTATGATTTGCTCTCAAATATACTTATCTTGGAAGTGTTAATTCTGTATTGTTCCATCATGAATTCAAGATTTATCTTCAATCCAGATCTCAAGGCCTTGTATTTATGCTACTTTACCTTAAGACTGTACTTGTCTTTCCCATTGGCTTTGACTTTAAGCTTGATCTTGAGCCTATGCATTTGGCTACTTAAAATAATTAGGTTGTAGAAATAAAAGAACATTTGTTATTAGAAGAGAAAAGATGAGAAAAAAATTTCCAGTTTTACTCTGATAAAGTGAACAGGAATTTCCAGAAGACTGAATAAGAATAAATAGGAAAGGCAAATGTTTTCAGATTTGTGAACTTATGAAGTAATTCTGTGTATATCATTTGAATAAGTTTATGTTTTACAAACCTAAGCTCTGTCAGGACAACACCCAGGACATTTACTAGAGTGTGCATTTTAAATAAGCACTTATGTATTTTCTGTGTTGATACATATTCTCTGAGTTTGCTGAAGTCTTGGACTGTGTTAAATTAAATGCAGAGAAGCATTTAAGTGACAAAAGAGAGTGATGGTCACCTATAATTTACACATCTAAGAATCTAATCTAGAATAACTTCTGGGGAAGATGGCAGAGTAGGGAGATCCAGGACTTAGTCCTTCCACCAAAACAACTATTAAACAGGCAGTAACTGTCTGAAATAACTGTTTTGAAACTCCAGAGGCCAAAAAAAACCACTGTACTGCATCCAGAGAAGAGGGGAAGTAAGAGAGACTGATACATTAGAGTAAAGAACTGTCAATTGCTCTCTCTGTATGGTGGCTACTGTCCTATCCCCCACTATCACTGACACAATGTCCAGTCCCTGGCTAGCTGCTGGTGACAGAAAAGGACATAAAAATCATCAGTGGAGATTTAAAGACACAGCACTTCTTCAGGACTAAGGGGGACAGTAAGCTGAAGAGCTGAATTTGTAGGGCAGACAAGAAAAGCTCAGGTCTGAGGAGCTGTCAAGCTTTTGGTGTCCTTCCTGACCCCCTCCACAGGCACTTTGGGGCCAGTCTGCACCCTCTTTGTGGGTTCCTGGCCCTGTTTTGACTGGGAAGGTCCTACCCAGGGTGACCCTTCTCCCAGAATTTGCCCTCCAGGCAAAAGCACATGAGGCAATGAAAGGAGTGTGAAAAACTATAGAGGTAAAAAGTCTGGGACAAAAGCCTGCTGGCACAAATAACTTGGAGAAGGAGGTCTGTCTCCTGGGAAACAGAGAGGACAAAAATCTCCTGTAAACAAGAGAACTCCAAAACAACAACAAGCAAAATCCCAGGACAACACAGAGGGCCAGAAGACAGGGAAAACTCTGCACACTGCATTCACCTTGGGAAGAGATTCCTGATAGGAGAGCTTAAGCTCAAGAAAATCTCTGTCTTATCACTGGCTGGTTACAAAGCCAAGAAACAGGCACCCACAGTTAATATTTTAAAATATCCCACAGTTAATATTTTAAAATAGTAAAAAGTACAGTGTGCAACAGAAGAGTGCATGACAAACAAAGAAATAGGAAATGATGGCCCATCCAAAGGAAGAGAATAAAAATATAAAAACACCAATGAAGAAGACAAGAATGTGGACATACTGAACAAAAAAGCCTTTAGAAAAATGATTTTAAAAATGCACAAGGACATGAAGGAAAGTACTGAGAAATAAGAAAAGGATATCAGGAAAACAACAAATGAATAATATGAGAGTCTATGTAAAGAGATAGAAATTTTAAAAAGGAACCAAATAAAACTACAGGAGTTGAAGACCACAATAACTAAAATGAAAAATGTCCAGGAGGGTTTCAAGAGCAGATTGGAGCTGGCAGAAGAAACAATCAGTGAACATTAAGACAAGATACTTGAAATGAGTCAGGCTGAAGAGCAGAAAGAAAAAAGAAACATTAAAAGTGAAAATAGCCTATAACAGCTATGGGGCACCATCAAGTACACCAATATATGTGTTACGGGAATTCCAGGAGAAGAAAGAGAAAAAGGGGCAGAAGGAATAGTCAAAGAAATAATGACAGAGAACTTCTCAAACGTCACAAAAGAAGTGAAATATGCACATCCAAGAAGCTCAGAGAACACCAAACAGGGTAAACATGAAGAAAAATACATCCTGTCTTATATCGATTACACTATCAAATGCAAAGGACAAGGAGAGAGTTCTGAAAGCTGCTAGAGAAAAGCAATGTGTTACATACAAGGGAGTTCCAATTAGATTGAGTGCTGATTTCTCATCAGAAACCAGAGAGACGAGGAGGCAGTAGATTGAAATACTTAAAGTGCTGAAGGAAAACAACTGCCAGTCAAGAATTTTATATCTGGAAAAATTCTCTTTCAAAAATGATGGAGAGATTAAGACTTTCTCAGATAAAAAAAAGCTGAGGGAGTTCATCACCACTTGACCTGCCCTACAAGCAATGCTAAAGGGAGTTCTTCAGACTAAAATGAAAGGACACTAGACTAGGTTCAAAGCAGCATAAAGAAATAAAGACCTGGGGGAGTGGGTGTAACTCAGTGGTTGAGTGCCTGCCTCCCATATACAAGGTCTTGGGTTCAATCCCTGGTACCTCCTAAAAATAATTTAAATAAATAAATAACAAAAATGAAGACCTGCCATTTGGGTGATTATAAATGTATTGTATTGTTTAGTATGTAACTCAACTTCTTCCTACAGGTGCTAAAATGCAAATACATAAAAAGTAATGCTAAATCTATGCTTTTGGATGTGCAATGTACAAAGATATAAGTGGTAACAAGCACAAAAAATGGTGGGGAGGGGACAGAGAGGCATAGGAAAAGTATATGCAATTGAAGTTAAGTATATCAAACGAAATATAATTGTTATATAGTTAAGATATTAAATTTTAACCCCATGGCAGTCACAAGGAAAACAGATGGAAAATATATCCAGATAGAAATGAGAAGGCAGTCAATATTATCCAACACAAGAAAGCAAATAAATGTAAAATAGGCTTTAATGGAAGCGAGGGACAAGAAAGGTATAAGACTTACAAGACTAAATTGTAAAATGGCAGAGGAAAGTCCTGGATTATCAGTAGGACTTTAAATGTCAATGGATTAACTCCCAACTGAAAAGACAGAGGTTGGCAGAATGAAAAACAAAACAAAACAAAACATGAGCCAACTATGTGCTGTCTGCAAAAGCCTTACCTTAAATTCAAAGATACAAGTAGGTTGACACTGAAAGGATGGAAAAAAATATACCAGGCAATTAGTAACCTAATGAGAGCTGGGGTGGCTATACTAATATCAGATAAAATAGACTTTAAGTCAAAAATACTTATGAGTGACAAAGATGGTCATTGCATACTGGTAAAAGGGGCAATTCAGAAGGAAGATATCACAATTATAAATATATATGCACCTAACAGCAGAGTCCAAATATATTAAGCACATACTTTCAGATTTTAAGGGTGAAATTGACTGGTCTACATTAATAGTAGGGGACTTTAACAGAATATCAGTAAGGAAATACAGGACTTGAATGATACTCTAAAGCAACTAGACTTAACAGGCATATATAGAATACTGCACCCTACAAAAACAGAATCCACATTCTTCTCGAGCACACATAGATCATTTCTCCCAGATAGACCATATGTTGGGTCACAAACAGGTCTCAATAAATTAAAAAATATTGAAACATACAATGTATATTCTCCAATAACAACAGAATGGAGCTAGAAATCAGTAACAGAGGGAGAAAGGGAAAATTCCAAATATTTGGAAATTAAAACATACTTTTAAACAACCAAGGGGTTAAAGAGGAACTCAGAAGTGAAATTAGGAAGTATCTTCAGGTGAATGAAAATGAAAATATAACATACCAAAATTCATGAGATGTAGCAAAGGCACTGCTGAGACAGAAATTTATAGGTCCAGGTACTTACAGTAAAAAAGAGGAAAGACTTCAAATCAGAGACCTAACCTCAAAACTGGACAAACTAGAAAAAAAGGAGTAAACTAAACCCAAAGCAAGGACAAGGAAGGAAATAACAAAGATTGGAACAGAGATAAGTGCTCACACTTCCCTCTCTTAAAACTTATTACAAAGCCACCATAATCAAATAGCATAGTATTGGTATAAAAACAGACATCTAGACCATTGGAATAGAATTGAGAGCTCAGAAATCAACCCTCACATTTATGGTCAACTTATTGTTGGTGAGGTGGCAATGACCACTCAATTGAGAAAGAGTAGTCTCTTCAACAAATGATGCTAGGAAAACTGGATCTCTATTTGCAAAAAAGAAGGAGGGCCCCTCCCTCAAACCATATACAAAAGCCAACTCAAAATGGATCAAAGACCTAAATATAAGAGCTAGAACTATCAAACTTGTAGATGAAAACAGGGAATCATGCTCAGAACTTTTTGTTAGGCAATGGTTTCTTAGATTTTACACCCAAAATACAAGTAACAAAAGAAAAAAATAGATAAATAGGACCTCAACAAAAGTAAAAACTTTTGTTCTTCAAAGGACCTTTTCATTAAAGTCAAAAGACATTCTACACAATGGGAGAAAATGTTTGGAAACTACATATGCAATAATGGATTAATATCCAGTATATATAAAGAAATACTTCAACTTAACAACAAAAGACAAACAACACAATTTAAAAATGGGCAAAAGACTTGAACAGACATTTCTCCAAAGAAGATATACAAATGGCCAGAAAGCACATGAAAAGATGCTCAACATCATTAGCCTTCAAGGAAATGCAAATCAAAACCACAAAGAGATACCATTTAAAACCCATTAGAATGGCTGCAATTTAAAAAACAAAAACAGAAAATAACAAATGTTGGAGAGGATAAGGAGAAATAGGAACACTCATTCATTGCTAGTGGCAATGCAAAATGGTGCACACACTGTGGAAGACAGTTTTGCAGTTCCTCAGAAAGCTAAGTATAGAACTTCCATATAACCCAACAATCCCACTACTAGGTATATACCCAAAAGAATTGAAAGCAGGGACTCCAACAGATATTTGCACACCAATGTTCATAGCAGCATTATTCACAATTGCTGAAAGATGGAAGCAACCCAAGTGTCCATCAACTGATGAATGGATAAACAAAATGTGGTATATACATACAATGGAATATTATTCAGCCTTAAAAAGGAATGAAGTCCTGATACATGCAACAACATGGATGACCTTGAAGACATCAAGTTGACTGAAATAAGCCAGGCACAAAAGGACAAATATTTTATGATCTCATTGCTTTGAAACAATTAGTATAAGCAAACTTAAAAGAGTCAGAATCTAGAATATAGGTTACCAGGTTACAGGGTAAGGATAGGGAAAGGGAAGTTAAAGCTTAAAATGTAAAGAGTTCCTATTTGGAGTAATGGAAATGTTTTGATAATGGATGGTGGTGATGGTAGCATTGTGAATGCAATTAACAGCACTGAAATATATATCTGAATGTAATTTAAAGGGGAAATGTTAGATTGCCTATAGGGTAATAGAATAAAATTTTTTAAAAAATTCATGGAACTATGCTATACAAACAGTGAACCCTGAGTTAAGCTATGTACTTTAATTAATAGTACAATTATAAAAACATGCTATCATCAATTGTAACAAATGCTCCTCCTCAATGCAAGGTTTGGTGGTGGGGTGGTATATGGGAATCCTGTATTTTATGCATGATTGTTCTGTAAACCCACAACTTCTCTAATAAAGAAAAGAAGAGAATCTAATCTATCATTACTTTGGGGAACAAAGCATAGTAAATGATTAAGGGGTGGTCATCTTTTAAAATCTCTTGCATTAAAGAATATTCATAAGTTTTAAAAATTCAGTTTCATTTATATTTAGGTAGGTAATACAAAATGGACATTTGTATATTTTTATATCACCTGTGACATGGTACACACAAATATCCTATGTGCTTATAATATACCTTTGCAGTAAGACACAAAGTTAATAGTATTTATGTATCCAGAAATTCTCTTCTCAATTCCCTGACTGTGGCACAATTAAGGTAAAAAAGCGAGGAAGTACTTTTTTTAAAATTTTATGAGAGTCCCTATTCTGTGATGTTGTGTGATAAGCCTCTATGTATGGCTTAGATTCATCAATTATCAAGTATTTACTAAATATGGCCAACTACTGGGCTAAGTTCTGGGTACACAATGGTGAATAAGACACACATTATCCCTATTTCTGGGAGCTTCCAGTCTCATGGTCAAAACAGACAAGATAAAGAAATAATTACAAATTGTGAAAGTGCTACAAAAGAAACAATGAATTCTGGTAGAAAATTGATTGGATAAAGAGGGTAGGCAGGGAATGTCCCTGTGAAAAGACGACATTTAAATGGAGCCAGCCACAGGAATACAGGATAGGTACATCGGGTGGTACTTTTGGCTGTTACCATTTATTGAGCCTTGTCATATAACAGACCTGGGCTAAATTCTTTTCATATATTATTCAACAACTCTTATAATATTATGCCCACATTACAGAAGAGAAAACTAAGGCCTAAGTTACCTAGGTCACAAAGCTAGAAAGGGATGGAATGGAAGAGGTCAGGATCCTGGATTTGCCTTTGTGTTTCATAGTTTTTGAAGCAGTAATTATATTTCCAGAAAAAAAAAATCATAAAGGGATAATCAGAATTTCAGACACAAATTTAGGTACAAGGACGATTAGCTCATTGTTTTTAAAAAGTTCACCAAAGTCTTTCATTTGGAGGCTGAGGGGTTATTTCAGATTGAGTTTATAGTTTCATTTAATAACACTCCTTATCTTCCATTTTTAAATGATTTATTTGTAGAATGTAACCATCAAAATTCTAGATTTTGGTCAGATTTTATCAGATTGTACCTGGAGAAAGGCAAAGAAATAGAAAGGGAAGGGAACTTGTAAAGCGAAAAGGCAATTAAACAACCTCTCAATCAGAAACAGAGTGGGCATTACCACCCTAAAATCCTCGAGATTGAGAAATGAACAAAAATAAGGGAGAAATTCAAATATAGACTAATTGCAACAAAGATACCATGTTCATGTAAGATGTCATCAATAGGGAAAAATGTGAGAAGGGGACAAAGTAGGAAGGATATAGGGGAATTCCCTATAGTTTCTACATGACTTTTCTGTAATCTAAAGCTTCTTTGAAAATACAGCGAAAAAA
>JAQZBX010114576.1:0-10006 GCA_029593785.1 Cabassous unicinctus
CCTCCTTTCAGCACTGGGAGGCCCAGGACTATGCTTGCAGTCTGCATCCTGAGGCACCCCCCTCCCAAATTCTTACAGGTATTTAAGGAACTGGGAGCTGGAGGCCTTGGTCTGAGGCACACGTCCTCAGGTCAGCAGAGTGGAGGAGGTCCAGGCACTGCCAGGAATCAAGGTGAGACCTGCTAAATGTCTACCACAGCCACCACCCACCCTGGAACAGAGGGAACCCCACTGCCCAACCTTACCCTGCTGTCAGCCCTGAAAGCCTTGGGCTGTGCTGGCAGGGTGCACCTGAGGAGCTCTTACTTCCTTTTTCTGGTTCTTAGGGGCAGGCTGACCAGGGCTACAGGATACCTGTGAGGCCCTCGAGTACCACCTAAAGAGAAGACCTGTAAGTAGGCCTTTGTCAGAGCTGCTGAGGTTGGGTTTCTCAGCTGAGGTCATTCATATTCTCACTCTCTCCCCCAGGCCTGTTGGTCCCCATCACCCACACTTCTGCCTGCCACCTGAAGAAGAATCATCATGCCTCGCAGTCAGAAGAGTCGGCTCTGCAAGCTTGAGAAAATCCTTCAGGCCCAGAGGGAGGCACAGGGCCTGGTGGGTGCACAGGTTCCCGCAGCTGAGGAGAAAAAGGCCTCCTCCTCCTGCTCTCCCACTCCTCTGATCCAGGGCACTCCTAAGGAGGTGCCTGCTGCTGGGATACCAAATACCTCACAGAGTCCCCAGAGAGCCTGCTCCTCCTCCACAGCCATTGCAGCTACCCCACTGAGCAAATCAGGTGTGAGCTCCAGCAACCAAGAGGGTCCAAGCACCTCACAGGCCCCACCAGACACTGAGTCCTTACTCAGTAATGTGCTAGAGGAGAAGGTTGCTGATTTGGTGCGGTTCCTGAGCTGCAAGTATATAACGAAGGAGCCCATCACAAAGGCGGATATACTGAAGAGCGTCATCAAAGAGTATGAAGATCACTTCCCTGTGATCTTCGGGAAAGCCTGTGAGTGCATGCAGGTGGTCTTTGGCATTGATGTGAAGGAAGCAGACCCAAGCAGTGAATCCTATGTGCTCATCAACACACTAGACCTCACCTATGATGGGATGCTGAGTGATGAGAGGGGCATGCCTAAGACTGGCCTCCTGATTCTCATCCTGGGCGTGATCTTCATGGAGGGCAACTGCGCCACTGAGGAGAAGATGTGGGAGGTGCTGCATACGATCGGGGTGTATGCTGGGAGGAAGGATTTCATCTATGGGGAGCCCAGGAAGCTCATCACCCGAGATTTGGTGCAGGAAAAGTACCTGGAGTATCGGCAGGTGGCCGGCAGTGATCCTCCACGCTATGAGTTCCTGTGGGGTCCAAGGGCCCATGCGGAAACCAGCAAGATGAAGGTCCTGGAATTTTTCACCAAAGTCAGTGGGACTGACCCCACTGCCTTCCCAACCTTGTATGAAGAGGCTTTGAGAGATGAAAAAGAGAGAGCCCAGGCCAGAATTGCCACCATGGATGAGAGTACTGCCACGGCCAGTGAAAGTTCCAGCTCCACATCCAGCACCTTCTGAGTGAGAGATTCTTCCCTCTGGTTGAAGGGGGCAGTAATTGTTTAAGTAGTGGAGGGCCAGAGTAGGGCTAGAGGGAAGACAGTTTATATATAACATCTTTGTGTTCCTGTTCTATATGGGCAACTTGGAGATTTAGCGTCATATGTTTTTGTTTTGTTTTGGTTGTATCTTTCAGATGTGCTTCCTTTTAATAGAAAGTTTATTAGCTTCTGAATCTAAGTTTATGAATCACATTGATCACACAGCTATTGCTGTTTATCAGGTTTAGTAATAAGTACTGCTATTTTGCAAAATAATTGGGGAAACTTTACAACTTAGTTTGTGTTTTGGAACAAGAAAACATGACACAGAAATAGGACTTTCCTTGGAAATGTGAAAGACCCTAGCAGTAAAAGAGAAGTTCAACAAATGGGAGAAGAAACATAAAATCTGGTTATTTCTTGGATTCTTGCATTCCTTTCAGTCTGTTGTTCTGTAAAATTAAAGATATATACCCTGATTTGCTTGGCTTTTTGGGGGATGTAGAATAAATTAAAACTTTTAATAAAGGAAAGCCCCTGCTCCCTGGCTCATTTATTCCCCAAATATTGAGTACATGCCCTTTGGAAGGCACTGTTAGTTGGAGTGGGGGGCGGGGCATGAGGATGGATAAACCTGACATGCTCCCTGCCCATAGCATGGTGGAGCCTGAAGAGCAGCAGTCAGGTAAGGAAGATGGTGAGACATCATCTAAGACCCAAAGAAGGATTAAGGGAGCGATGGGAACTCCAGATGAAAGTGGTCAAGCATAAATACCTTGAGCCAAGGCACTTTGCAGCTTTGAGAAACTGCAGTTCCTTCTCTGGGAGTTAAGCTGCATGGTGGCAGGGGCCAGACTCTCCAATGGAGTATTTTCGAGTTGAGAGAAAAGCCTGGAATGGAAAACATCTTTGCAGTTACTTTTAGTGGACAAATGAGAGCAATCTTTACTTGGGACAGGTATGGAAGATTCCTTGCACACTTGTCCCAGGGCAGTTGGACACCCTGCACTAACTTTTATACACATCATCTGCAAGTCTTTCCTGAGAAATAATGGTGGTTCTCCCTTGATGTGATGCCCAGAAGCCACTAGGCTGGCAAGAGCACACTCCATTAAAATGACATTATAATTCGTTCATCTTGAGTGTAAATTTAAATTTACCAATGCTAAACAAGGGCTAGAGTTTTGCTGAGGATGGAATAAATGAAAATAGTATTTTGGATAGAAGAGCAGCTGTGAGGGAGGGAAGGAATTGTTCTTTGACTTAATTTAAAGGAGCTTTGAGTTGCATCACCTGGAGATGTCTCCTCACACACAAGGTACATAAGACAAGTTAACTGAGTTTTATTTGCAAAGTATTTTGGGTTGATTTTGTGTACCATGTCCTAGAGCAATGCATATTCTCTGAGATGTCCTGAGTAGCAGTTACTATAGGAGAAGGTGGTAAGGTCTGGGGTCAAAATCAACAACTGCCAATATTAAAAATCCAGTATGTGCCAGAGGTTGTGCCAGGTGTTTTACATACCTTTCATTCAATAGTCCTACAAGACAGAGCTGATAAGCCCATTTGATAAAACCCGTTTTACAGATGAAGAATCAAAGGTTCAGAGCTCTTGGCAATTTGCTCAAGATCACACAGCTAGCAAGTGACAGGGCTGGGACTGGACCCCTGGTCTGAGTTCATCTAGTTGCCCATGCTGTTCCCACCCCTGAGACAGACCTTCTGTCTTATATTTCATTTCTCTTCTCACCACTCCACAATATCAGGTGACAAAAATAAAGACCTTGTGGCCAATGTACTAAAATCAGGCATAAAGAAGGAAAGTGACAATGAGAATAAGACAATTTGGGGATTGTCTGTGGGCTTTATTTACCTAGGCTCCTGCCCCGAGTTCCAGGGTTTCTTTCAAGGTAACTCGGACCAGGTGTCAGCATTTTTATCCATTTCCAGCATTTCCCCATATTATACCCTCTTCCCCTATTCTGCCTCAGTATGCCCCACTGTCTGACTCTGGGAACCTGGCCTACTGACCAGATTGTCACTGCGGCCTCTGAAGGCTGCACCCCATTTGCAGTGGAAGAGCCCAGAATCACCTGCCTTCCCCCTGGCAGAGAGCATGCCTTCTCCCTACAGAAGGCCCCTGACTGTCCCAGCCTTCACACTGGAATCCCTCAGGTAGCAACAGACCCTTTGATGTAAAAGTTCACACTGGGCAGTGACGTTTAGACACCTGTTCATCCCCAGCCCCCCTCCCCCTGGGCTTCTTCAGCATCCTCTCAAAGTGTATTCCAAATGGGATGGTGAGTAGAATTTGATTTTGCCCATACTCTGCTTGTTCTTGGGATATAACCCTGAAGTTAGAGACAAGGTTTGTGAAACTACCCTGACATTTGCAGTAGGATTTTAATGGGATGTCTTCTTTGAAACGGGCCACTGAATACATACCCATAGGAATGAGCTTACCTAAGAGGTAAAAAACCAATTCCTTCCTCATAAGTGATAGATGAGGAAAGAATATAGAAACCACTCAGTAAGCAAACATCTACAGAAGCTGGATTTCTAAAACCCAGGGGTCCTACTAAGAGATGAAAAATCATCCCTTGCCAAACATACATGCTAACTGTGATTTAAAAAAAAAAAAAGTTAACCATCTATCCCCTGCTTCTAGTCGGTGTACTTGCCCCACAGGAAAATCCTGGTTTGCAGTATGCCAAAAGGCACCTGTACCAGTGTTCAGGAATGTTCAGTCATGTGGAAGGTAGCAGAGTCTCACAAGATTATGACCATACATCAAAAGAAAGGAGAAAATTCCCAACCTTCTGGGATTATAGAGGCTATTGCAAAGGACAGTGCAGAAAAGTGCTATTGAATGATGAAGGGTGAATCCTCTTTGCTAACATTTATAGGATTCTTTGAAAATTAAATGTGATCCTATATTTGAAAGCACCTGTCACATAGTAGGCACTTGAAAACACTGGAGAATTCCAAGGCAAATTTGGCCTTCACAGAAACTTCTCCATGAAATGAAGAAGGTGCCATAAGTTACGATAGTTGCTTTTCTTGAGCACATACTGTGTAACCGTTTATGGGAGAGCCTCCAAGTGCTCATCGATATTTTGTCTTGTCTCCATCCTGAGCACATGATAAACCGACATTGGCAGTCCACTTGGTGTTAGGAAGGGTCATGTGACTAGCTCTTGCCACTGACATATAATCAGAAGCATTATTTGTCACTGCCAGGCATTTGAAAACCAGTATTCCATTTTTGTGTTTTCTCTTCCACTAAGCAGCAATCTTGTTAAGATGGTGGAACTGCAAGATGGAAGCAACCTGGATCCCTGGGTCACCTGAAAGCACGAACTCCTGCCAACCCACATCAGAATTTATGTGCACATGCAAAATAACTTTTGTTTGGTTAAGCCAGCCAAATTTCAGATTTTGTCTGTTGCATCAGATAGCAGTGACTAATATGCAGGCATTATTTCTGTAGGCTTGTTTAAATAATTTAATTACAAAAATGATAGTGCATATATACTTACTACAAAAACTCTAAAAATACAGATAAATCACAATTCTCCCCTTTAAAACGTTCCTTTAAACTTCAGCACCCTCCTCATAGATAACCATGATAAACAATCTGGTATATAATATTATTTTAAAGCTGATTCTAGGCTTTTTAAATAGATGTGCTATAAAAATATATTGTGTGTGAGTGTATTTTAACATACATGTGTAGTGATGTACACATTGATTCATTTCCTAACTAATGTATATAAATATCTCACACAATCACAAACATTTTATTTTATCAATTGTTTATATTTTTGTCCAAATTATGTGTGAAAACTTTCAGAACAAGAGGAAGTGAGGGGCTGCCACATCTGGCAGCTCCTTTTCAGGGCTTCCCTGTACTGACAGCAAGGGCTAGCCGAACTCTATGGGGATACCCCTCTCCTGAAATGGGAAGACAACTCACTTCACCTTGATATCTGGTAGGGCCTGTTATCCCTCCCTCTGTCGATTTGAGGCCACTTTCTTTGGGCCAAGGCCTCACCTCCATGAGATACCAGAGAAGGAAGTGAGAGGTGTGCCACATCCAACCATCATGCCCCAGATCCTCCTGTGACTTACAGCAGAGGCAAAAAACTACACACCGATATCCCTCATGAACATAGATGTAAAAGCCCTCAAGAAAATATTAGCAAACCCAACCTAGCTACACAAAATAAGGGTAATAGATAAAAAACAAGTTGGCTTCATCTTAGGAATGAAAGCCTGGTTTTATATTTGAAAAGCAATCAATGAATTTCAACACACTAACACGCTATATAGAAGAAAATAGAACCAGAAAAAGTATTTGATAAATTTCACAAGCAAATACTTATACAGAGTTTCAAGAAACTTACAATAGAAGGGAACTTTCTTAATTAACGACGTTTGTAAGAAGTTTGCAGTTAACATTTAATAATGAGGCTCTGAAAACTTTCCCCTAAGATCGAGAATGAGGCAAACATCTCTCACTACTCCTTTTGAACATCATCCTATAAGTCCTAACCTGTTCTATAAGGCAAGGAAAATGTTTTGAAAGAAAAAATTAAAGCTGTCTCTAGTAGCAGATGACATTATTGTCTACAAAGATAAATAGAAAAATAATCTGGAAAAAATAGCTCTTGAAACTAATAAGTGAAAATAGCAAGGTCACAGGATAAAGTCCTATATATGGAAATAAATTTATTTTTATAACAGCAATAAACAATTGGAATTTTAAATAAAAATACATTACCATCTACATTATCACAAAGATAAAAAGAAATAATTAGATATGAATGTAACAAAATATGTGCAAGATCATTATGATGAAAGTTACAAAAAACGCTGAGTGGATGAAATCATAGAAGACCTAAAAACAATAATCATAGGGAAGACTCAATATTTTCAAGTTGCTACTTCTCCCCAATTTTATCCATAGGTACAGCACAATTCAAATCAAACTGCAGCAAGCATTTGTGTCAATAGCAACAACCTGATTCTAAAATATATATTTAAAGGCAAAGGAATTAGAAATCCCAAACAATTCTGGAAAAAAAGAAACAATACTGGGATACTCAAAGTAATGTATCTCAAGACTTATTATACTTATAAAGATATGGTAAACAATGTGGTATTGGCACTCAAATATATACTTAGTTCAATTGAATAAATAACAGGATCCAGAAATAGACCTACATAAATAGCATCAATTGATATTAACAAATGTGCAAAGGCAATTCAATGAACAGTCTTTCAACAAATAGTGTGGAACAATAGAACAACTATGTGCATAAAAGTGAACCTTGCCTAAGACCTCAAAACTTCTACAAAATTAACTAAAAATGGATCATAGATCTAAATGTAAAAAGTAAAACTTTAAAACTTCTAGAAGGAAACATAGGAGAACATCTGCGTGACCTTGGGTTTGGCAAAGAGCTTTTAGATTCACCACCAAAAGTATGTGCCATAAAACAATAAATTGATAAATTGGACTTTATGAAAATTTAAAACTTTTGCTCTACAAAAGACAGCTATGGAATGAAAAGACAAGTCACAGACTGGGAGAGAATTTTTTCAAATCTGATTATGTGATTATATGTTCTCTATATTCAGAATATATAATGAACACTTAAAACACAACAATAAGAAAAACAAGTAATAAATAGGTCAAAACCTGAATACGTCACCAAAGAAGATATATGGATTGCAAATGACCATTGGAATAGTTACTCAACATCATTATTCATTAGAGAAATGAAAATTAAAGCCACCATGAGGTCTTACTACACATTTACTAAATAACTAAAATAAAAAGTGAAAAACCTCACAATACCATGTAATGGTGAGGGTGCAGAGCATCTAGAACTCTTATACATGTTTGGTGGGTGTTGGGAATTGAATAATTTCCCCCACAAAGACATGTTCAAGTTTTATTCTGTTTTCCTGTGGGTTTGAACCCATCTGCAAATAGGATTTGAAGATGTTATTATTAGTTAAGGTGTGAACTCATTTGTAAATAGTATTTTGAAGATCCTATTTAGATGAGGCCAAATTGAATCAGGGTGGGCCTTAATCCATATAGCTCTAGTCCTTTCAAGGCAGAGGAAATTCAGATACAGTCAGTAGGAGCCAGAATGAAGGAGACTGCCATGTGATAAAGGCAGAGATGCAAGCCAAAGATTGAGGCAAGCCAGCACCAAAATGCTACAGACTCTAGGAGAAAGCATGGTTTGTCAAAACCTTAGTTTTGTTCTTCTAGCCACCAAAACCATGAGATAATACATTTCTGTTGCTTAAGCAAGCTAGGTTGTGGTATTTTTCATTGCAGCCCCGGCAAATTAAAACAGTGAAAATGCAAACTTTGGCTTGCTCTTACAAAGTGAAATACACACAGCAATCCCATTCCTAGGCATTTACCCAAGTGTGGTAGATTGACTTATGCACCCCAGGGTGGGTGTGGATCCATTGAATATGTTACTTCAGTTAAGCAGTGACCCAGCTCTAGTTAGTTGTTATTTAATCAATATTACAGGAGTTTTTATAAGCAAAATGAAATTAAGACATAGAGAAAGCCACGGGAAGAAGCCGGGAGTCAATGGAACCTTGAGAAGAAAAGACATCATCACATGCATTACCATGTGACAGAAAAGCCAAGGACTAAGAGTCACTGGCAGCCAGCTCCAGAACCCCACAGTCTTTGGGGAGATAGCATCATTTTGTTGACTTTTGATTTTGGACTTCTAACCTCAAAACCGTGAGCCAATAAAATCCCATTGTTTAAGCCAACTCATTGTATGGTATTTGTTTTAGCAGCCAATTAAGACATCAAGTGAATTGAAA
Organism: Cabassous unicinctus; assembly: GCA_029593785.1. Taxonomy (NCBI): domain Eukaryota; kingdom Metazoa; phylum Chordata; class Mammalia; order Cingulata; family Chlamyphoridae; genus Cabassous; species Cabassous unicinctus. The sequence continues at coordinate 8,448 of JAQZBX010114576.1, forward strand.
ACATATTCTCACAAAAATTTGCGTGTTAATATAACAATTTTATTCATAATTGCCAAAACCTGGACACAAACTAGATGTCCTTCCATAGATAAATGGATAACAAAACTATAGTATAGTCATAAAATGCAATACTACTCAGCTATGAAAAGGAGTGAACTATTGATTTAAGCAACAACATGGCGGATTTTCAAATGTATTTTGCTAAGTGAAAGACGCCAGACCGAGAAAGCTACATATTATATTATCCCACTTATATGACATTTTGGAAATGGCCAAATTGTAGTGATGGAAAACAGATAAGTGGTAGTCAGGACTTGGCGAAAGGATGTAGACTACATTGGGTGAAAATAAGGCCATTTTTGGGGTGTAGTACCCATTCTGTATGGTACTGTGATGGTGTATATGTGATTCTATGAATTGATCAATTCTCATAGAACTGCTTACCACAAGTACTTATTATTAGTGAATAACATTTTAAAAATCAACAATGATGTCACAGGAATTCAAGATAGAATGCAGACTGTGACAAATGAATCTACCTGTATTATAATGTAGGATATAACCACACTGAAGGAGGTGGGAAAAAAAGAAGCTGACCTAAGTAATTTTGGAAAATGGTGTTTTCATTAGATACTATAAGGCTAAATACAAAAAGACCAGTAAATTTGTTTCTCACAGGAGTACTAGTTAGCAATTCTGAAATCACTATAAATGTATGCTAGGTATGAAAAAAAAAGTAAATACATTGTAGATTATGAAAGCAAGGTTTCTCATTTGCAAAGAAAGAAGAAACAATTAAGCAAAGGGGATTGCTAGAATGAATCCTGTGATGGTGGGTTAGAGTTGGAGATATTATGAACTCATTTTTATTTTAATAAATATACAGCTATTTAGATAAATAAATAATTATACATAGATCTGTACACTTGGATTAGTTTGCATATATTTAATTCATCGCTCTGTCTGCTTAGAATGCCTAGAAGCAAGATGCCCCAGTAGCAACATGCACACATAGCTCACAGATTTTGGTCTTTAAACACCATTCACAAATAAAAAGAACCAGGGATCCTTGAAATGATGGGTGATTCCAGGGCTGGGATATAAGCCTAGAATATCTTGTGGTGACAGAGAGCATGGAAGAGAAAAAAAAAGAGCGAGATTGAGGGGGAATACTAAAGGGACACAGACCACAAACTGAAAGATATCCAATAGTCATACTTAGAACAATTTAAGGAATAAAATAAATATAGTATATATTAAAATCCAAAGAATAAAATCAATATCCATGAACCCATACATGCATTCACATCCATCCATGTGTATGTATACTGATGTAAAAAAATGATAAGAATCCTAAATAAATGCTGTTGAAAGGACAATACTTCCTTTAGAATAATTCCAATTAATAAATTTAGAAGGAATGAGGGAAATAATCACCATTAGAAAAGCATGAGAATAATTTTGACAGGCAAAATCCACCATGAAAAGTAATGTTAGTTGGTGAGAAGTTAATGAGAGGGAAGCGGGTGTGGCTCAATGGATAGAGCTCCCGTTTACCA
>JAQZBX010114577.1:0-10006 GCA_029593785.1 Cabassous unicinctus
AAAAAAAGGAATAGGTGGAGGGGTGGGTGAGTAAATGAGTGAGTGAATATGTTGCCAAAATTCTGGCTTCTCCCACCCATCCATCCTCTCTTTTCTTCATTTACCCTTTTTACCTAGGAATTATCAATACTGGGGGTCAAGGCTGGGAAAACAAAATACACCAGGTCCCTAACTTCATCATCCTCATCATCACCCTCTTTTTTATGTTGTCAACCAGGGGATATTTTATTAGAGCCAGTAAGAAGGAAGATGAGACACCATCTCCTTTGCTAAGCCTATGCTGCTTCAGGGAATGAGACAGAACATCAATTACTTAGGGAAAAAGTCACATTTTATTCAGCCAGGAAACATGATGGGGGGTGGGGGAGGGTCAGAGAGATGAATGTAGATGTGAGTTTCTCATGATCTCTATTGGAAAAAAGAAGGCTGCTCATCAGCTAATTTTAACAAATGCCACCAAGTAGTGGCAGTTTCCCCAGAAGCCTGTGTCTGTTCTCTCTTCCAAGAACATTAATTGGAAACTGGAATTATCATGGGAGAAACTATGGTCTCTATCTCCTCTATATGACCATGAAATACAGAACCCCAGGAAATGTAAAGTGACAAAGGAGACAATATTTGAGCCTTTCCCATCCCTTTTGGTATTACACTTGGGCATCTCACCATCAGTGAGTGATCTGTGTACCCCATGTTGTGCAGGAGGACCCCTTGTGTTGGACACACTGAAAATGTATTCCTCAGCCCCATGCACAGGTGTTCTTTCTGCATCCCATTGTCACTCTGCTGTTGAGATACATTTTGTAGAGGCAGAAATAGGAGGAATTTGCTTAACAGTTTGCCTTCTCTCAGTTACCTTTTGCACCAATATAGGAAATTGCTTTCTGTCTTCCTCTCTCTTTCCTTCTTTTCTTCCCTCTGTTACTACTTGTACTCCTTTTCTCTTTCACTCAGATCCTACTAACAATTATTAAGTAGGTACTATGTACAAGGAATTTTGCTAGGCACTTTAGCATAGGTTTTCTAGTTTCAGTGCAACCTTATGAATATTATTTTCATTAAATGAATAAGAAACTTGGGCAGAAATGGGTCTTGTTGGCCACTCTATCTAAAGTATTCGTATAAGTTCTTTCTATCATGACACACTCCTCATTCCTGACATATCATTAGTCACCACCTGAGATCATCTGGTTTATGTGTTTACTTATTAATTGTCACTATTATTATAAGAAGGCAAATGCCTTGAGAGAAGGGACCATGTCTGTCTCCTTCACTGGAGGAGTTCCTAGCACAGAGCAGGTACTTGATATATAAAGAGATGGCTGTGAGCTCTAATGATCAAAAAAGTCTTCACTAAAGATGTGAAATTTATTTTATCTAGGCTTTGAAGGATTGGCAGGATTAGAATATGCATTCCAGGCAGAGGAAACATCATGAGCAAAGAGGTGGAAGTGAGAATTATAATGCTTTCTGTATTAGTCAGCCAAAGGGGTGCTGATGCAAAATACCAGAAATCTGTGTGCTTTTATAAAGGGTATTTATTTGGGGTAGAAGCTCACAAGTACCAGGCCATAAAACATAAATTACTTCCCTCACCAAAGTCTGTTGTCACGTGTTGGAGCAAGATGGCTGTTGACGTCTGCCAAGAGTTCAGGCTTTCTGGGTTCCTCTCTTCCCGGGGCTTGTTTCTCTCTGGGCTCTGCTGCTCTGCTCTCTCCACAAGGCCAGCTATAGACTATCAGGCCACTGGCTCTGTCTGTCTCCCCAGGGCTCGATTCTCTCTGGGCTCAGCTGCTCTGCTCCTCTGTGTACTTACTTCCCAGGGCTCCAGCATTAAAACTCCCTTCTCTGCAGTGCAGTTTCTCTGTGAGTGGGGGGTGGGATTCAACGTCTTACTGAAATGGCCCAATTAAAGCCTTAATCATTATTTAATCAACTAAAAGTGAAACCTCTGAATCCAATATAACCTAAGGAAAAGACCAGTTCAGAAATGTAATCCAATATCTATTTTTGGAATTCATAAGCAATATCAAACTGCTACGCTCTCCTTCATTCATTTTTACCACTTTCAGAAAACATACACAAGGACTCCACAATATATACATAGATTATGCATGGTTCATCTTTTGTTTTCGTTCAGTTTTCTGTTTAAAGTTACTTTTTCAGAGGGACAATCTCTGATCACTCTATCTAAAATTGCACTCTCTAGCATTCTGCCCCATCACCATGCTTTGTGATTTATCTTATATGTATATTTCTGACACTACATTATATATTTAATTGTTTATCTTACTCCCTTGTTAAAGTATATGCTCCATAGGGATACTTCTGTTTGGTTTACTTCTGTTTAGAAAAGTTCTTGGAACAAAGCAGGTACTCAATAAATAGATGTTGAATGAATTAATAAAGCCAGTCAAATTCCTTTACTTTGCAGTCTTATAATAAATGTATGCCCTCGTTTTACCAATATGTCATAGATAGTGAATGATTGAACCAGATCAAGAAATTAGTACCCTGTTTGCCAACATAATAAAGTCTTTTCACTGTCCCCAGTGACTAAGTGTGTCTTTTATTTTTCTTCATCTGTTAAATGGGCATAATATCCCTACTCTGACTGCCCTGGGGAGCTATATTCTACTGACAATGAGAAATCTCCTTGTAAAATACACAAATGCAATTGGTTTTGTGAGAATTTAAGGAGCCAATGGTAGAGATAGGTTTAATTGATTAGCTAGAGTGGTGGTTGCAGTCAGCTCTTAAGGGAAAGTGATCCTATATATTTCACTATCCAGTTCACCCCAAGCTCCAAAGACTGTGCTGCATCTATCAAGGAACCTTTGAAAGAACAGCTAACTAGGGCACTTCTTGTGGAAACCAGAATAAATCCAATTTGAATGAGACATATAGCACATTTTGGGAAATATCTCAAGAATAGTTTTTAAGTGGGATGGTGACCAGCTGTTCTCCCTCTCTACTGAGGAAGGGGAAGAACTACCATGTGAATTTAGGGGCTAGGTGTGGGAGAGATTATGCTGATTCTAATGAGTTAATGACTTTTAAGAGGCAGAAAATTAAGAGAGGGACATGGACTTAGCACTATACTCACCCTCTAGTCACCTTTCAAAAACAAATCTGGCCATGTTATCCCTGTGCTTACTACCCTTGGTGGCTCCTCATTGCCTTTGTTGTAAATTCCAAAACTAATTAGCTTGGTGTTAAAGACCCTCCATTAGTAATTAGCTCTTGGAATCTTCTTCAGGTTAATTTCTTGCCATTTCCTGGTTCATACTGTACCCTTGAATATCACATAATTCCTTGTATTTTACAAACACACACACATATATACACATCATCATTGCTTTCTGTTTCTGTGCCTTTATTTTTGTACTTCCTTCTTCATAGAGAAAACTTTACCTCCTCTTCACCTAAATAACATTTTCTTATCCCCTAATACTCAGCTCTGCCTGCATTTCCCAGCAAGACTCCTGGGAAAATATGAACCACCTTACACAAAAATGACATGTGTTCCACAATGTCCCATCCACAACCCATAATTGTCACAAAACATTATATTTTAATGATCTATTATATATATTATATATATGTCAGGAACTATGCATTTTCGGCTTTTAAACTTTCTGCATGGTCTGTGGAACAAAACATGGTATGGGGATGCTAAATGTGTGACAGGGTGATACTGAAAAAGCTGACTTTTTTTTTTTTTTATCACTGTCAGATAGAACAAAACCTGGAGGGGTGTTTAGAATCCTCATTTCATGACCAAGAGCTGTTCAATACATCAGGCCTCAGGAGCAAGAGTGGCCTCGGTACCATGAAATCAAACCATGATTCAAAAACCTTGGCTATTATTTCAGGGATTAATCTCCATTCCCAGACCTTCTCCTAGGGTCACTCAAGCCCTGGAAGAACTGATGCCAACAATGGAGATACAATCAGGCAGGCAGTACACAATTCCCACATAGTACAATAATCTCTGAACCCAGGATGAAGTGGAAGGAGTCATTCTGTGTTGTCTGGAAATTGTGGATGGGGGATTTTCAGAAGACAAATTGGCCACTGGGATATATGAGGTCTGTCCATGAGAAGGCAAAGTCATAGCGCTTGTGCTACAATTCAGGGACAATCATTCCATCTTTAGGTGTAGGAAGATTAGGATAAAGCTATACATGACCTCATAGGAAGACTCGGGTTAAAGGAACAAAGTCTGTGCAAGTAAACGAACGCACACATTGCTATTGAAATCAGGGCTCTGCTGCAGACTTCCTTTAAAGACGCGATGTTGCTGTCCGTGGTGCTAAATAGTCACCCTGAGACAGAACACAAACCACTAGCCATTCTCCACTCCCTCATTGAGAAATTGCCAGGTACCTGATAGCCCTACTTCCATTCAGACTCCATTGTAGCCAATACCACATTTATTATAATTATTCTGTTTATAATCTGTTTCTCCCACTCGCTGTGAACATTCTGAGGCAGAAGATATAACTTATTACCTTTGTTTCATGAGAATAGGACTGAAATCATTCATCCATCATCAGACAAATATTTTAAGCATCTACTATTTACAGGCATGGTACTCCATTCTAAGAGTACTAGGAAAAACAAATTATTATCCTTATCTTCAGCAATTGTACGATCTAATGGGAGAGAAAAGCAGGTAAACAAAAATTACAATGTGGTTAAGTGTTATGATAAAGAAAAGCATATGGGACAGTAGAAGCACAGGACAGGAGCCAATAACCCAGTATGTAGTCTCAGAAAAGGCTCTATAGATATTTGTTATATAATCTGAAAGAAAGGTGTAGGAATCAGCCATGGAAATGGTGAGGCTGCTGTGAGGTGGGTGGCAAGAAAAATTCCAGGAAAAGGGAATGGCAGGTTTACTGGTTTGTGGAAGTAGAGAGTAGCCCAGGGTGGATTGCAAAGGAGCCATTGTATTTTTGAATGGGGAGGTGGCAAGATAAGAAATTTTAGTTTTATTCTGTGGACAATTGAAAGGACCAAATGCTTTTATGCAGAGGAATGCATAGTTAGCCAGACATTTAATAATCAAATGAACACTTACTGAATGTAAGAATGAATAAGGGAATAAGTGAATCTCTAAAGAGTGATATTTCAGGGACACTCTTTTCCTAATAAAGGAGAATTGGTGTTACTTATATTTGCTGGAATGGGAAAGACAGGAAAGGATAGATGGTGTAGTATAAGTACTAGGAAAGTGAATATGACTGGATCCAACTTTTGGGGATGGCATAACTGCTTACGCCACAGGCTAGAGGATAAATTAAAATGCCTCATGTGCTCCCTTACAATTCAATCATTAAACAGCAATATGTATATAGCACACAAAGACAGTGAAAAATTAGGTGCAAAAAAGCCATGACAAATAGTTAGGTTTGGATCTACCAACAAGCTCAAGAAAACTACTTTCTCAGAATCAGGGACATCCTAACTTCCAGAGAGAAATAGAGGGATATTTTTACCACCCATCCTCTAACTATGCCAGTCCCCTACTCAGAAACATCTGATGCCCCACTTGCCACAAAAAAAGAGAATAAAACCTGAACTCCCAAGCATGAACTGCAGGAATCACCATGTCTGACTGCAAACTTTACTTCTGACCTCATTTGCCTCTAGCTTACATTCTCACTCCCTTTATTACACTCAAATCAGACTCCTTTCCTACACTAACACGTGCCCTTTGCGTTCCCAACCACATGTCTCTGTAAGCATAATTTCCTCAACCCAGAATGCCCTCCCTCAACCTCACCATTTCAGTCTATCAAAATCCTACATGAAAGAGCTGGAAAAATGTCATGTCTTTTCTATAAAACATTTTTATTTCTTCTAATATCAAATAATTTTTCCATTCTTACTTTTTCTTTTATACTATTCAACCTGGAGCCGAAGATGTATAATTGTGTTTCTTAAGTTTTCCATTATAGAAAACCAAATATTGTTAAGATCAATTGTACCTAAAGTGATTTACAGATTCAATACAATCCCAATCAAAATTCCAACAGCTTTCTTTGCAGAAATTGAAAAGCCTATTATCAATTTATGTGGAAGGTAAGGGACCCCAAATAGCCAAAAAACATCTTGAAAAGAAAAACAAAGTTGTAGGATTTACACTTCCCTATTTTATAATTTACTACAAATCTACAGTAATCAAAACAGCATGGTAGGAAGCAGATGTGGCTCAAGCAGTTGGGCCCACATACCACATGGGAGGTTCCAGATTCAGTTCCCGGTGCCTCCTAATGAAAAAGACAAGCAGACACAGAAAGCACACAATAGACTGACACAGAGATCAGACAGCAAGTGCAAGCAATGAGTGGGGGGGGGGATAAGAAAATAAAATAAATCTTTTAAAAAATACAAAAAACCCCACAATAACATGGTACTGGCACAAGTACAGGTATATAGACCATTGGAATCAATTTGAGAATTCAGAAATGAATCCTCACCTATATGGCCATTTGATTTTTGACAAAGGAGCTCAGTCCATTAGATGGGGAAAGAATAGTCTCTCCAACAAATGACAGTGGAAAAATTGGATATCCACATACAAAAGAATGAATGTGTACACCTACCTCACACCATATACAAAAATGAACTCTAAATGAATCAAAGACCTGAATATAATAAGAAAAACTATAAAACACCTAGAAAAAAAACTTAAGGAAACATCTTCTGGACCTGTGTTAGGCAATGGTTTCTTAGATTTTACATCAAAAGCATGAGCAACAAAAGAAAAAATATATTAAATGGGAGCTAATCAAAATTAAAAACTTTTGTGCATCAAAGAAATTTATCAAGAAAGTAAAAAGACAACCTAAAGAATGGGAGAAAATGTTTGGAAACCACATATTCTATAAGAGTCTGATATCCAGAATATATAAAAACTCCCATCATTCAACAACAAAAATACAAGCAACCCAAATAAAAATGGGCAAAAGACTTGAATAGATATTTCTCCAAAGAAGATACACAAATTGTCAATAAGCACATTAAAAGATGATGGTCAACATCATTAGCCATTAAGGAAATGCAAATCAAAACCACAGTAAGACACCATTTCACACCCACAAGAACGGCTACTATTAAAAACACGGAAAATAGCAAGTGTTGGAGAGGATGTGGTGAAATAGGAACACTTGTTCATTGTTGTGGGGAATGGTACAGCCACTATGGAAAATAGTTTGACGTTCTCTCAGAAAGTTTAGAATAACCCTATGTCCCAGCAATCCCACTTCTAGGTATATATCCAAAAGAACTGAAAGCAGGGATTCAAACAGATATTTTGTACACCTATATTCATAACCACATTATTCACAACTGCAAAAAGGTAGAAGCAACCCAAGTGATAACAAATGAACATATAAATAAAATGTGGTATATTCATACAATGGAATATTATTCAGCCCTAAAATGTAATGAAGTTCTGATGTATGCTACAACGTGGATGAACCTTGAAGACATAATGGTTTAGTAAAGTAAGCTAGACACAAAAGGACAAATATTGTATGATCATCTCACTGATATGAAATAATTAGAATATGCAATTTCATAAAGACTGAAATGAGAATAAAGCTTACCAGGAGCTGGGTGGGGATGGGGAATGGTCACTTAATGCTTAATTGCTATGGAGTTTCCTTTTGGGGTGATAGAAAAGTTTTGGTTAAGGAGGGTAGTGATGGTGACTCAACATTGTAAATGTAATTAATGCCACCAAGTTGCATAATTGAAAGTGGATAAAATGGAAACTTTTAGGTTATTTATATGTAACCAAAAGAAAAAGAAAAAAAAATAGAATTGTACAACAAAAGAGAGAAACATAATGTAAACTATGGACTACAGTTAATAGTGTAATTATAATAATATTGTTTCATCAATTTTAACAAAGCTACTACACTAACGCAAAATGCTAATAATAGGAAAAACTATGTATATGAGGGGAGGGGTATATGAGAACTGTGTACTACCTACATGATTTTTCTGTAAACCTACAACTACTTAATTTTTAACACTAAAAAGAATCTCAAAAAGCCCCAATGATTCTTAACAACAACAACAAAAAAAAAGTATACTCATTATGGGATTATGAACTCCTTGAACAGTCACTTCTAATTTTATTTTATTTCTCTTTCCTCTGTGATGCCTAGCATGTAACTTTGAATATTCAAGGTACTCAGAAAATGATTGAATTGAATGCCATCCTCTGCTATTCCCAGAACCTATGCCATACTGTATGCCATTCCAGGATTAATTCAAGCACTGCCTGTGAAAGAATATATAAGTTTTCCTTGTAATCTCCAGCTGGGAAGTTAGGAGTAAGTTCAAGATCTTTCTAATTTCCCCCATATAATTCAGTCTGTATCACCAAATTGTGTTTGGACTCTTTGTTTCACCCATTTCATCCAGAGAATAAGGCTTGGGGGAGGGGAGAGCATTTACTCCCTGTTCTTTATCCAGGCAGCCACAATTTGCCCAGGGATTCCACAGATTCTCGCTTCATTACAGAGGGGCTGAAGCACCAAATGAACCATCATCTCCTAATGGGTCTGGCTGCATCTGGAGTGAGCCCATCAAGCAAATTAATGAGCAGTTTAGCAAGGGCTTCTGGCCCTGCTGCCTCACACATTTGGACCACAGATCTGAAGCAGTGACATCCAGAAACCTAGACATTGGAGTGAAGAAGGATGTGGGAAGAGAAAAGGCTCCAAGACAGATACCCTGCAGAGTTTATGATGTGGTGAGGTTTCTGGAAAAATGAGAAGGAAAGAAAAGGAGACAAGAATACCTGACGTGCTTCCATCCCTCAGCTCCCTTTTGGGAGAAACCACACACATTAAGGATGGAACCATGACGTCTTTATTGAACAAAGTGGCCTGAACATTCAGCTGGGAAAAATTTTCTCCAGAACGAGTAACCAAGCCAGGAGTTGTTTTTCATTCTCACTTCTCTAACTTCACTTCTTTCCCCAAATGCCCAAGAGGAAAGCACAAATAGGTAACAAATGATCCCTTTCTCTGGGAATAATTCAGAGTTTGGGCACCATTACCTACACACAGATTGTTTCCTTTGAGGTCTCAAGATGGGATGCAAATTCAGGAATGCAAAGCAGCTCCATTCTGTAAAGGAATTATAGCCCAATCCTGCTAAAGTTCCACTCAATTCCAAATAATGGTATTTTTTGAGTACCTATTATATGCCAGGGACTAAGCTAAATACCCTCACATACCTCCTCTCTCATAGAGAAAGAGATACGATAAAAATACAAGGAAATTAAGAAAAGATATGGAGAACTCATTGAATCCCAACTTATTCTTTAGTTAAATAGAATAAATAAATTGTTCATTGAATAAACTGTTCAATTAAAATACCAAATCTAGGATATATTAATAGAAAATGTCATTAAAATTGACTGAAAACAAGTTTACATGCTAATAGACTTCTTTAGAGTGTTTGTAATCTGTTTTAGTCTTTTTTTAAAAAAAACATATGGAACCTGGATCTGTTTCTAGTTATAGAATACAAGAGTCTAAACTTCTTTGTTTTAAGGTTGCAAAGAGCTGGTGATTTAATTGGAACAAGGAAAGGTCAAGAGGTGATAATGTTTTCTAACACATGATGATAAAATTCTCCAGCTGCAGGATGATGAGTAAGTAATAAAAAGCAGTCACTTATAATTCTCTTTTGTTACTTCTTCCATAAAAATCTTTACCGTAGCACTATGGGTCATACATGTATCCCTGATTCCATTATGTCTTCAGCATATATCCCAAAGTTCCTCATTCATGAGAGTAAATTGAGGTTGGAAGACCTTGAACTTCCTCTGGGATCCTTTACTGTATTTAAGAATAATCTTGGGACACTAATTTTCTAAATTTTATATTCCTTATTTATTTCTAATTCCTTTTATATATTAAGGAAAAACTATTGAACTCACAAATTCCATGCTATCTTCATGTTATTTTCACAAAAT
>JAQZBX010114578.1:0-10006 GCA_029593785.1 Cabassous unicinctus
ATTTATTTATTTATTTATTTATTTATCCCCCCTTGCTGCTTGTGCTTGCTGTGTCCATTCGCTGTGTGTTTTCTCCGTGTCTGCTTATCTCCCCCTTGCTGTGAGGTCCCGCTGCATCAGCCCACCGCGCCGCGCGGGCTGGCCTGCCCTCACAAGGAGGCCCTGGGAAGCGAACCCGGGGCCTCACACGTGGTAAACGGGGGCTCTATCGATTGAGCCACACCCGCTTCCTTCTGTGAGGTGTTGCTGCATCAGCCCACCGCGCCGCGCGGGCCGGCTGGCCTGCCCTCACAAGGAGGCCCCGGGAAGCGAACCCGGGGCCTCCCATATGGTAAACGGGAGCTCTATCGATTGAGCCACACCTGCTTCCCCTGCATCCTCCTTTGAATGCCCAGAGTTGAGAGCAGGGTGGCTCTCGAGCTGGGTACAAGGAGGGCAACTTGCAGGTGCAGGATGCCACCTTCCCATGCTGCAGGCTCTGTGCTCCTGTCTCTGTGTGCGTCCATGTAGGTGCAGAGGGGGTTTCAGAAAGGTCTGTGCCTGGGAGGGAGGGAGGAAGGTAGCAGCCGGTGCCTGTCCTGCTGCCAGGGCTGGGAATGAATCAGGTTAGACACCAGGGTGCACCCCTGGGCATGACTTCCCTGGAGAGTCCCCCAGCCTCTGCCCAGGTCTGATCACTCTGCCCTCTCCTCCCACAGCCAGAGGATCTGGAGGCCCCCAAGACACACCACTTCAAGGTGAAGACCTTCAAGAAGGTGAAGCCCTGTGGCATCTGCAGACAGGTCATCACCCGGGAGGGATGCATCTGCAAAGGTGAGCAGCTGGCTGGGCTGGAGGAAGGCTAGGGCACTTGCTCAGGGGAGTCTGTCCTGTGGCCTGGGCCCAGGGTAGGCTGGAGGTCCTTGGGGCCTGAACCTGGAGCCTTGTTCTCATCTGCTGGGGATGCTGAGCTCATCAATGGCAAGTGTATGGATGTGTGTGGACGACAGGTGTAAGGTGTGTGGATGGCATGAAGAAGGTATGTGAGAGGCACATGGATGACACATGAATGGCATGTGGAAGGGACATGGATGGTGTGGAGGGCATGTGGAGGGCGTGCGGTGGGTGTGTTGGTGTGTGGAGGGCACGTGGATTGGTGTGGAAAGTGTGTGGGTCCCTGTGGTTGGTGTGTAGAGTGTGTGTGCAGGCATGTGCATGGTCTGTGGTTGGTTTGTGGAAGGGGTGTATTGTATGGGTGGTGTATGAAGGTCATGTGGGTGGCGTGTGGAAGTCAGGTGGATGTCAAGTGGAAGGTGTGTGGGTGGCACGTGCCTGGCACTGGGAGGACAGCAGAGATGCCAGGTCCCAGTCCTCCTTAGTGGTAGCTTATGGGGGAGCTGAAGAGGCATCAGGCTCAGTTGAGGACCTGCTGGCTGCCGGGTGCTTTTTCAAGCACTATCTCATGTGCTTCTGGGACAACCTGTGGTTTGGCTGTCACTGCTGCCAGAGAAGTCAGTGTCTTGTTCCAAAGCACACAATGAGACCAGCAGGAGCTGGGACCCCTGCACTCCATCTCAGCGACCGGCACCGTCTCCCACCCAGCTGCTGTGCCAGAAGCCTGGGTGTCACTCTCGTTGCCTCCCTCTCCCTCGTCCCCACATGCCATCAACCACCAGGGCTCCCCAATACAGCTCCAGACCCTGTGATGCTCTGCACCCTGCCCCCCAATCCAGGCTGCCTTTATCTCTTGCTGGGGCTGCAGCAGCCCCCCTTGCTGTTTCCTGACCCATCTCCAGTCTGCCCTCCATGCAGGCTTCCAGCAGGACTTAATAAATGTGAAGCTGGTGACATCATTCCCTTGTTAAAGCCCTCGGGAGCCCCACTACCCTCAAGACAAAGCCCAGGCCCCTTCCCATGGCCGAGGCTTGGCAAGATCCACCTCTTGCCCAGTTCTGTGCCCCAATACCTGCTCTCCACCTCCCCTACTCAAACCAGCTGCACCTCACATGTCTCTGACTATGCCAGGCATGTCAAATATGTCAATGGGCTGCATTCTATCTTGCCCTGGAGCCTTTGCTCACATGGTTTTCTTCCATCTCTATGCCATGGTCCCAGCAGGGCTGGAAAGCTGGGCACAGTCTAGTGAATGATGATTAAAATGCTTACTCTGTGCCCAGACTTACATGCATGGTTTCATTCAGTCCTCACAGCATCTGGAAGGTTCTGGTGTCATGCCCGTTTTACAGATGAGGAAGCTGAGGCTGTCTCTTGCGAAGGCACACAGCTGGTTGGGTTGGAGTGGGGTTTTGCCTGTGCTCTCAGGGGCAGGATTGGCTTCCTGGAGTTTCAGCTGGGTGTTAGAGGTAGGAGTGGATGGAAGTGTGTGAATGTGGATTCCAGGCAAGGCCTGCCAAGGGGAGGGTTATGGTCCCTAACTGAAGGGCTGGGACACTAAGGATGAATTTAGGGGTCCCAACAGGAATGATGGCAATACCACAATCAACCACAGGGTGTCGCCCTCCTCCCAAAAGGTCTGGCGGTGACCGTGGTGGTTTGGGGTGGGAGCCGGAAGAATTGCTGAAGTTGGGGTTTTGCGTTTTGTTTGCATCCTCCCGTGAGCCTGCATACATTAGCCCGTAGTTCTCCCCCAATTCCTTCCCCATTGTCTCCCCTCAACCAGTGACCCCCAACACTGTTCTGATAGGCAGAACAGGGGCACGGGAGAAGGAAGTCCCGGGACACTCACTGTGTGACCTTGGGATGTCTCTGGCCTTAGTCTCCCGTGGTTCTAAGTTCCCCAGCTGACCTGGCCAGAGGGCCTGGGTCGAGGAAGGGATTTGACCCCATGTGAGTGGAAGTCTCCCAAAGTGAGCGAGAAATGGCCCTGGTTGCACCCGGATCAGAGCTGGCTCTGCCGGTATGAACTGGAGGGGAGGGCTGGCAGCTATTGGCCAATGGGTGGCCAGGCTGGTTTGGCAGCTTTGGCTGGTGCCAGTGGAGGGTGGGGATGCTGGCGGGAAGAGGAGGGAAGAAAGCCAGGACCACCCTCCAGAGTCGCCACCAGGTGTCAGGACTGGGCCACAAAAGGATCAGGCCCCGGGCCTGGGAAGGGAGAGCCTAAGAGTCCCATAGAGAGTGCAATTGCACCCTCAGCAGGGCTGGGGGCCACGGGCTCACTGGCAGGAGGTTGTGTTGGCATGAGATGGACAAACCCCCTTATCCATCCATCCATCCATCCGTCCATCCACCCATCCTTCCAATGCCATGAAATATGGTTGCACAGATGGTTCCTTGACTGAGTGGGCAAGTGTGGACCGAAAGCTTGCATTTGACTCAGATGTCCTGGATTCAAATCCCAGCTCTGCCCCTTACTAGTGAGAGCTTGGGCAGATTGTTTCACTCGTCTGACCTTCAGTCCCTCATCTTCAGAGGATTACTGGGGGATTCAAGCAGAATAACACAGGTAAAGTGTTCAGAAGCTAACCAACATCCTTGTTGAGATTCCACCAAAGAGGCAATCTGAACAAAGGGTTTGGCTACTAAAATATGTTTCAAACACTGGATAGAATGATCTGGGAGGTTTCTTGCTCCAACTTCAGAGCTGTCCCAAGTCCGCTTTCCCTGCCTACTTCCTAAGACACCTCCAGTGCCCCCTGTGGAGACGAGTGGAGCAGAGCAGGGCTGCCGGCCTGGTGGGCAGGTGGGCGGCCCGCCAGCTCTGGGGCAGGGAAGGAGCTGCGGCCGGGCGTGCGGGCGGTTATGTGGTTATCGCGGGGATCAGGTGCACACTGAGGCTATGTGCTCATTTTCCGACCCGAGTCCGGGAGGAAAAGGCCATTTAGATCCCAACAATGTTGGCTTCCTGTGTTCCCGAGAGGCAGGAAGCCACCTCAAGACAGAGGACCGGCAGCCCAGCTGAGGGGGAGCGGGGGCCAAGGGCTGGGATTGGGGGGGACAGTTCTTGCCCTTCAGGTAACCTAAGGACCCCTCCCATTATGGGGCTCTCTGCTGTCTCCCTGTACTCAGGCTGGAACCGGCTGGGTGGGGGCCGAGCTGACACCAGTGGGTGATGTCGGGGCTGCAGAGGGGGTGAAGGCAGGCGTGTGCTGACAGCGCCTTCCGTGGGAGCTGGGGAGGGGCCGTGGTCCGCTTTGGTGGGGTTGATCCTGAGCTGTGCATCCGGGGAGGGCTCAGGCATCTGAGGGATGGCGGGGGGGCGGGGAGAGGTGGAGGGGGCAGTGTCCCGCCCTTCTTCCTGCCCGGCGAGGAGGAGGAGCGGCAGCTTGCAGAGGGAGCAGCCCTGTCAGGCACAGGTCAGCTGTTTCCCCAGCAGCGCTGGGCCCTCTTCAGGGCCAGAACCAGGCTCTCTCCCTTTCCTGGTTGGAGGGAGGAAGCGGTGGGTGGTGACTTCCGTGGAGAGACTGGCCAGGGTTACCCACAGGCTCTCCCCGCTGGAAGAGGGCTTAGAGACCATCGGGTTCCAGGAAGCTTCACGGCCAGGCAAGCAAATCCTCTTCTTATTTTCAGAGGAGTCTGAGACCCAGAGAAGGCGAGCTACTTGCTTCAGGTCACACAGCTGTGTGATTGCAGTTAGGACTAGACCCCAGATCTCCCGAACAGGAGATGGGGGCTCTTCCACATAGTAACAGTGATGCTCACCCTTATGTAGAGTAGACTCCATGCGAAGCCCGCATATTAGTCACTTAATCCTCAAACAACTGGGTGAAGTAGATGCTATTATCACCCCCATTTTAGAGATGAGGAAATGGAGGCTCAGAGCAGTTAAGCAACTTGTCCCAGATCACACAGCTAGTGTGTCACCTGTGTCTTGAGCTGGGAGCCCATCTACATGCAGCTAGGTGGGTGAGTGGGTGGATGCACAGCAGGACCGGTAGATGAATGGATGAAGGGGAGGAGGACAGACCTCCTTACTTACTCCCCCTTAATCCCCTCCTGACCCCCTCCCCAAGCTTGATCACTGGTGGTGCTCGCACTGTAGAGGCTCTGGAAGCACCGACTGACTCCTGTGTCCCTACCCGCCCTCGCCCAGCAGGTTCTAGAGTTGACAAGTGGGACTCACCTACCCTCACCTGGGGCTTCTATTGCCCCAGAGCATCAGCCCTAATCCCAGGGATTTAGGCTGGGAAGGGTCCTTCCAGTTTGAAATTTACTGATCGCCACCTGCATGTTTGGCCCTGTGCTAGGGGAGAGGGCAGGATACAAAGCTGCAAAGTTGAACAGAACCTTGCTTTCTGCCTTTGAGAAGTGCATTGTTAGATGCCAGGGGGACAGCAAATTGTAAAGGAATACTTAACCCTCCAAGGTGACAGGAGCTTTTCCAAGGGATATGAACTGAGGACTCTGGGAGCACAGAGGAGAAAAGGACTGTCTTTGAGGGCCTGATTGATCAGGGAGGGATATTCTGAACTGGGCTTTGAAGGATGTATATGAGTTCACCATTCCAGACCTGCTCTTTTTAGTCACAAAGGCTCATTTGGGGAGAGGCCAGGAGTTTGGTGTGGCGGGAACAGATTTCTTTTGGGGCAGTGCCTGAAGGTGGAGGCAAGACCAGGCCATGTAGGGCCTTATATGATGTGCTAAGGACCAGGGCAGAGGGTTCTAAGCATGGATGTTATGTGATCACTTCGTACTTGAGAATAGTCTGTGACTCTGTGGATTGAAGGGAGACAAGGCTAGTGAGGAGATGGGGTCCAGGGAAGGATAATTGATCTCAACTGGTACAGTGGTGGGGACTGGGGAGGAAGGCTAGGGTTTGATAGCCCCTTTGGAGTTGCTTTCTGGGACATGATGACTAATTGGTTGGGAGGGTAAGGACAGGGGAGAAGGAGTTAAAGAGAGGTACGTGAAGGTACTCAGAGAGCAAGGAAGGACCCAGAGATGGGTCTCTGGCCTCAGTTCCCAGCATCAGCTTTTGGCTTCTTGCTATCAGAGGGATCCTGTGCTTCGGTTTCTGTATTGCTTATCTATTGCTACGTAACAAATGACCCCCAGGTTAGTGTAAAACAAATTTAAAAATTATTTTCTCACATAGTTTTGGTGGATCAGAAATTCATGAGTGACTTAGCTGGGTGGTTCTGGCTTGGGGTCTCTCATGGGGTTGCAGTCAAGAGGTCGCCCGGGGCTCAGCCATCCAAAAGCCGGAGTGGGACCAGAGGAGCCACTTCCAGGGTGGCTCAGTCTCATGGATGTTGGCAGAAGCCCTCAGCTCCTCACCATGTGGACCTCTCCATAGGGTTGCTTGAGTATCCTCCTCCAGAGCGAGTATCCAAGAGACCAAAGCTGAAACCTCAATGTCTTTTAAGGGGTAGCCTCAGAAGTCACACAGTGTCATTCTACAATATCTTATTGGTTACAGAAACCAGCCCTGTTCAACATGGAAGGGAGCTACATAAGGGTGTGATTATAGGAGGGGAGAAGCCCTGGGGGCGCCTTGGAGGCTGGCTGCTGCAGCTTCCCCCTAGGTAACATAGCTGAATGTGCCATTGATCTGGGAAGTGAGAAGCCAGCAGAATAGCATGCCTAAATTTCGAATTACAGCAAGAGGGATAGAGGTTAGAGAGGAAGAAACACTGCCCCGTGATAGAAGATTTGAAAAAGGTGACCAAGAATGCAAAGGTGCCTTCCCTGGAGGGGACTTAGGTCAAGAGGGCCTCCTTGGGGTTGGGACAGGTGCTCCTGAAGGTGTAGATATCCATTGCCCAGGGCTTGGCCACGCCCGCCCTGCTTGGCCCCTACACTTGAGCTCAGTGTCTGAGCTTTTATATCTTCTGGGCTGTGGGGTGGAGGGAGGTCTTCCTTGCTTCCCACTGGAGAGCCTACCAGCTCCCTGCTTTCCAGCACGGCAGGGAGCACTCATTGCAGTGCATTGCAATTGCCCAATTACCCCATCACTCACTCGTGGGCACCTCAAGGGCATTTGTTGAGTGTTTTCTAGGTGACAGGCAGGGCTGCTTCATGTGGTCACGCAGGCCGTTCACTGCCAAGGGCGCCTGCCTGAGAGAGCAGTGGAACCAGCCCATACTTGGCTCATCAAGCCATGCACCCTGGCAGAGGGCTGGGTGTGCCTGGAGAAAGGGCACCTTCTTGCCATTCCCACAAAGACATTGTGCACTAGCCCAGCTGTGTGTCCATGGGGCTAGTCAGCCCAGAAGGCGGGTCCTTCTCTAATTTGCACAAAGATGCTCTCTGGTCCCGCCAACCCAGTTCTAGCTGTCGGGGCTACAGTGTGAATGAGGCAGGCGTGCTCCCTGCCCTCATGAATTTGGTGTGAGGAGACAGACTGTACATAATGCAGCAGGAAATCACCCAAGACGACTTCAGATTGAACTGTGCTGCAAAAGAAATAACCAGGTGCTGAGAGAGAATAAAAGGGAGTGGGGGTGAGAATAATTGGGTGGTCAGGGAAGGCCTCTTTGAAGAGATGGCTTTGAGTGGATTCAGAAGGATAAGGATTCAGCCCTGTGAAGAATGGAATGCTGGAGTGAGGGAGAGTGTACCAGGCAGTGGGTACAGCAAGTGCAAAGGCCCTGAGGTAGGAAGGGGCTTGGCACATTCTGGGAACTGTCAGAAGTGCAGAGCATTGTACTGGAGGAGGAGTCCTGGCCCCTATTGCACCCCTGGGAGGCTCAGAGTAGACACTCAGGGATGCTTTTCTGGTGGAATATGAGATATTGGAGGGGGCTGGTTACAGTTCAGGCAAAAGCTGAGAAGAGGGTGGGGATGATTTGAGGGAGGGGTGCACATAAACTCCAGGAGAGATCTTCAATCAGGCCCAACTTGGCAAACATTTTTCAAGCTTCTGCTATGTACCAGGCACTGTGCAGGGTGTGTGTGTGTGTGTGTGTGTGTGGGTGGGTGGGTGGAGGCAGGCTCTTCCCCTGCAGGAGTTCACAACTTGATGCACAACTTGATGAAGGTGGTAGAAACGTGTGCTCAGTGGAGATACCTGCCAAGAGGGAGGAGCAGTGAGGAAGGCCGCCAGGGCAGGGGAGTCGGGCTCATACTTGAAGACCTGGGCTTTGGTCTGCAGAGGCAGGGGAAGGTCCCTGCTTGGCTGGAGAGCCTGCCAAGCTCACGCCCTGTGACCTGGACTTTGTTCCACATTCCAAGGCCAGAAAATAAGGCTGGGAGGCTACTGTTGTCAGACAGGGATCACCCTCTAGAAGGGAGTTGCCACCTCGGGGTAGGAAGGGTGGTGGTGGTGGGTGATAGAGAGAAGCATTGAGGCTAGAGGGGTGGGTATGTCCTAGTGTGGCCAGGGGTAGGTATGTCTCATCGAGTCCAGGATAGAGAAGTCCCAGAGCTGGGCTGGGTGGCTGGTGGGGTCAGGAAAGCCTTGCTCAGCAATGGCTGAGTCACAGGTCTGAGCTGGAGCCAGGATAAGGGCCAATGGCCATGGTCACATCCCAGATTCTCCCAGTTTGCTTGCCAGCTTCTCTCCCACCCCATTATGTGTCAGACAAACCAGAAGACTTGTTTGGGGAACCCTGGAGCCTCTTTTGGCTGCTCTGGGCCTTAATCTGTGCCTCAGTCTCCCTTTCTGGGTTCTGCTAAAAATCAGGCTGGGTCATAGCTGGAAGGGGGCTGGGTACCATGGGTCTAATTGGAAGGGGCCCTGGCTTGTGGACCTGGGCTGTGGCTTTTGAAGGTTTGGGGTCAGAGTAGCTCCCCTGCTCTCTCTCCCACCCCAGTTCTCTAAGCAGTGTCCCTAACCCACCTTTTTACAGGCCCTGGGCAGCCAAAAAGGCCCAAGTCAGGGCAGAAACTCTGCTCAGGGAACCCCTTGCCTCATCCGTGGGATCTGGTAGGTGGAGTGTGTGCGTGGGGGCAGATGGGGGGGTCTCACCAACCCCCTCGTGGAGTCCCAGGGCTAAGAGCTGAACCAGGCACTGGGTGTGTGGGGGGGGTGGGGGGCAGGGCTGGGGACATTCCAGACTGAGGGAACCTGATAGGAAATTTGATTCCAGCTTCTGGTAGTGGGAGGGCGGAGCGTGGCTTGTGTGTGTGTGTGTTTCAACTCAACATGAAGTTTGTGAGTCTGTGTGAGCATCTGTCCACATGTCTGTGTCCACGCATCTGCGTCAGAGCTGGACTGGGGAGGGTCTCCCCTCCTGTGGGTGTATGTTGGTGCCCCCAAGTCAGGTCTCCTAGGGCGTCATTGTGTGTGTGCAGCCTTAGGTGTGCGTATGGCTGTGTGTTCGCTGTAAGAAGTTATGGATGAGTGTGTGTGTGTGTCCTCTCCTGGGTCAGGAGTTCTGACTGCGTCTCTCTGGGAGAGAGCCATGAGTGTGATCGTGGGTCCCACGTGCTGCCTGCCTGCCGCCCGGTGTGCGCGTAACGCCCCAGGAGTGGAGGGAGGGGGAAGGCCCCCTCCCCTTTACGGCCCAGCCTGGCTGGCAAGGCGCCTGGGACAGAGCCACCTCTGCCCCCGGAGGGGATCGAGCGCAGGGCCGGCCCCTTCCCCTGCCCTCCCCACCTACTCGCGCCCGGAGGGGCTCCGACGAGGGGGGCTCCGCGCCTCCCGGCCCGCGCGGGTCCTCAGTCCCGGGTGCTCCCGCCCGGCAGGCCCCGGGGAGCCGCGGCGGCCGCCCCCCCTCCGCCCCCTCCCTCTCTCGGTCCCTCCTTCCCTCCTTCCCTGCCGAGCGCGGATTGCGGGCGGGGGTGGGAGGAGATTTCGCCCGAGTTTCCATTTCATATCCCGCGGCTACAAACTTTCTTTCTGTGTCTCGCCCTCTTGCAGTATGCAGCTTCTCCTGTCATCGGAAATGCCAGGCCAAGGTAAGGGGCCGCGGGCCGGCGGGCCCGACAGGGCGCTGGGGGACGGGGCTGGCTCGGGGTCCTCGCACGCGAGCGGGGACGCCGGCGGGGCGGGGGCGGTGCCCGGGTGGTCCTCTCCTCCTCCCTTTGTTTATGCAAAGCGCCCGGGCGCCGCAGTGGGCGCAGGTCAAGGTGAAGGCGAGGGCCGGGGCCGGGGGAGAGGGGTCGGGGTGCGAAGTGGGGGAGCGAG
>JAQZBX010114579.1:0-10005 GCA_029593785.1 Cabassous unicinctus
TTTTCTCATTGTCAAAACCAATTAACCATACATGTGTAGGTCTAATTCTGTGCTGCATTGTTCCACTGTTGTATATTGTTGTATATTATGCTTACATTACCCACTGTCTTGATTACTGCAGCTTCACCCTAAGTCTTGGAATTAGTCAGTGTAAATCCTCCAGGTTTTTCATCTTTTTCAAAATAGCTTTAGATACTCTAGGGCAGGGATCAGCAAATTTTTTTCTGTGAAGGGTCAGATAATAAATATTTTAAGCTTTATGGACCATGTGGTCTCTGTTGCAATTATTTGACTTTTTTGATGTAGCTTGAAAGCAGCCACAGACAATACATAAATGAATGTGTGGTAGTGTTCCAAAAAAACTATTTACAAAAACAGGCAGTGGGACAGATTTGGCTAGAGAACCACAGTTTGCTGAACTCTATACTAGGGTCATAGCATTTCCATGCAAATTTTAAAATCAGCTTGTCAATTTCTACAAAAATGCCTGCTAGAATTTTAACTGGGATAATATTGAATCTACACATCAATTTGGAGAGAACTAGCATTGTAAAAATATTGGTCTCCTGATTCATGAACATGGCATGTCATTTCATTTATTTAGGACTTTAAAAAATTATTTCAGCAATGTTTTGTAGTTTTCAGCATACAGATCTAACCCACTTTTTGCTAAATTTATCTTTAAATATTTCATGCTTTTAATGCCATTATAAATGATATTATTTTATTTCTATTTTTAATTACTCATCACTAATACGTAGACAAACATTTGATCACTTGGTACTTGTAAACTGACATTGTAAATTGTGATCTTGCTAAACTCACTTATCAGTTGTAGTAGCTTTTCTGTAGGTTCCATAGGATTTTCTACATACAAGATCATGTGTACAACCTGTTTTACAGCTTCCCTTTCAATCTGTATGCTTCCCCCCTTCCCTGATTGCACTGACTAATACCTACAGTACAGTGTTGAAGAGAAGTGATGAGAGAGAACATCTTTGCCTTGCTCCTGATCTTAGGGGAAAAACATTCAAATCTATTAACATTATGTAAATTAGTTGTAGGGTTTTTGTAGCTGACCTTCATCTGGCTGAGGAAAATTCCCTTCTATTCTTTGTTAGCTGAGAGTTTTTATCATGAAACGGTGGGAATTTTGTCAAATGCTTTTCTATATCCACTTAGATGATCATATGGATGCTCATCTTTTTGAAGTTTCTTAGGTGGGAGCCTATATCATTTTAGAATTTTCTCCTGTTCTGATAAATTTTCCTCCAAGCACATTATAGCCACATCCCTCAAATTTTGATATATTTGTTTTCATTATAATTCAATTCAAAATGTTCTAATTTCCCTTGTGATTTCTCCTTTGACACATGAGTTATTTAGAAATGTATTATTTAACTTCCAAATATTTGGGTATTTTTAAAATCTTTTTTTTTTTAATTGATTAGTGTATTAATTTTCTATTGCTGCTATAACAAATTACCACAAACCTAGTAGCTTAAAATAGCACAAATTTATTATCTGCAGGTCAGATGTCTGAAATAGGTCTCACCAGGCTAAAATCAAGGTGTCAACAGGGCTGCATTCCCTAGAACTCTAGAGGAGGATTTGTTTCCTTGCTCACTCAAGTATTGACAAAATCCAATACCATGAGCTAGCTACCTGTAAGACTAGGGTCTTCATTTTCTTGCTGGCTGTCAGCTAGGGGTTTGTCCTTAACTCCTAGAAGCCTCTCCACAGCCCTTGTACATATCCTTTTGTTTTAGAACCAGCAACAAACAGGGCTCTGAATCCCTCACATGCTGCCATTTACCTGACTTCCTGTTTTGCATTTCTCTTCCACTTTTAAGAACTCATGTGATTAGACTGGGTTTACCCATATAATACAGAGCAATCTCCCTTTTCAAGTTCCTTAATTCTGATCATATCTTCAAATTCCTTTTCCCAAGTAAAATATTCACAGGCTCTGGGGATTAGGGTATCAATCCATAGGGGGCCATTTTTCTAACTATGATTTGTAATTTAATTCTGCTTTGATCTGAGAACATATTCTGTATGATTTAATTCCTTTAAAAACAGAGACTTTTTAATGGCTCAGATATTATCTATCTTGGGGAATGTTCCACGTGTACTTGAAAAGAACATGTATTCTGTTGCTACTGGGAAGAGTTCTATAAATGTTAATTTGTTCACATTAATTGATGGAGTGGTTCAAATGTTCTATTTACTTATTGATTTTATCTACTTTTGCCATCAATTACTGAGAGAAGATTTTTGAAATCTTGAAACAGTTGTGTATTTTCTATTTTTTCTTTCAGTTCTATTAGCTTTTTTTTTTTTTTTTCTTTTTTTTAAGGAGGTACTGGGGATTGAACTTAGGACCTCGTACATGGGAAGCAGGTGCTCAACCACTCAGCTACAGCCACTCCCCAATGAGAGTTCATTTTTCCATTTGTTGGTTTGTTTACAGGAAGTAACGGGGATCAAACCTGGGACCTCATATATGTGAAGCAGACAATAACTTGAGCTACATCTGCTCCCCTCTATTAGCTTTTGATCTGTATATTTTAAAACTATGTAATTAAGTGCTGCTACACTTGGATCATTGTCTTCTTCCTTATATCATTATGTTTCTCATTCTAAAGTTTATCTTGCCTGATATTAATGTAGCCATTCAAACTTTTAAAAAAATTATTAGTATGTGCATACTGTATCTTTTCCCATTCTTTCATCTTTAACATTTTTCTTTGTTTAAGGTGGTTTTTCCATGGACAGCATATAGTTGACGTTACTATTTTTTTTTTTAAATCAGCTTAACAATCTCTATTTTTTCCTAAAATGTTTAAGCTATTTAAATTTAATACAAATATTTATAAGGTTGGGTTTAAATCTACCATCTTGCTATTTGTTTTCTATGTCTTATGAAACGAGAAAAAAAGTCTTTAATATTTACCCACTATTTACCACTTCCAGTGTTCCTCATTTCTTTGGATAAATCCAAGTTTCCATGTGTTATTGTTCTTGTGCCTGCACATTTTTTGTACTTCAGGTATGACTGTGAATTTTCTCAACATTTGCTGGGGGGAAAATCTTTATTTCAGCTTTTTTTTTTTTTTTTTTGAGGTACTGGCCAGGGACTGAGCCCGGGACTTCTTATTTGGGAAGCTGGAGCTCAACCACTGAGCCACATTAGCTCCCTTGAGTTGGCTGTTTTTTGTTTTTCTGTTTGTTTGCTTGTTGTTTGTTTTCATTTTTTTAGGTGGCACCAGGATCAAACCTGGGACCTCCCATGTGGGAAGCAGGCACTCAACTGTTTGAGCTACATCTGCTCCCCATCATTTTCATTTTTGAAATATATTTTTATTGTATATAGAATTCTAAGCTGATGGTTTTTGTCTTTCACTATTTTAAAGAGTTCATTCCCTTATCTTCTGGCACTCATGGTTTCTGATGAGAAATCTGCTGCCTGTACATACCATTTTCTTCTGGTTGCTTTTTAAAAAGACTCTTCTTGTTGTTTTTCAGGAATTTGTATATTGTGTGCCTTGGTGTGCCTTTCTTTGTGTTCATCCTGCTTGGGATTGAGTTTCTTGGATCTGTGGGTTTATAGTTTCCGTCAACTTTTTGCAATGTGGGTTTATAGTTTCCGTGAACTTTTTGCAAATACTTCCTCAAATTTTTTCTATACCCCCTCCTTTTTTGAGATTTTGTGAGATTTCCTGTATTTTAGTCTGTTTTAGTTTTGTCTCACAGGTCACTGACGCTCTTTAATTTTTCAGTTTTATTCTCTCTGTATGTCATTTTGCATAGTTTCTACTGCTATGTCTTCATGTTTACTAATTTTTTTCCTTTAGTTTCTTATGAATGCCTTCTAATGATTCTTCTCATTTATCTTTCATCTCTAGAAGTTCCATCTATTTTTCCATATTCTTCTTTCCCTTATTGTTTTCATGCTTTGCCTTAAAGACTTGAACATAGTTATAACAGCTCTATTAAGTCCTTGTTTGCTAATTCTATCATCTCTGTTATTTCTGTGTCTATTTCTATTGACTGGTTTTTCTTCTGATTATGGATTATGTCTTCCTCCTTGGCATGTCTAGTAATTTCTGTTTGTGTGGATTTCATGTTGTTGAGGGCCTGGATTCTGGTGTATTCTAACTGAAGAGTGTTGGGCTTTTTCCTGGTGGGCAATTATTTGTGGTTCAGTTGATCCCTTTGAAGATTAAGATTTAAGACAGGTCAGAGTAAGGGATGATTTAGCACCCTCAACCCCCAACTAAGGCCCAGCCTCCTTTGGGGGTTTCTACTGAATGTCCTGAGTGATTAGCAAGGATTTCCTCCTCTAGCTAGTATGAAATAAAATTCTCATGGCCTCTGTGATCTTTGGGAACCATCAGCTCACATCTCCAGGGTCAGTCTTTGCCTGGTTTTATAAAGTTTCACTCTGTGCACATACCTGCAATTCCAGAATTCAGCAAAAACTCAAAGAGACTCTGTATTAGTTCCTAAGGCTGCTGTAAAAAAGTAGCACAAACATGGTAGCTTAAAACAACAGAAATGTATTGTCTCACATATCTGTATGTTAGAAGTCTGAAGTTAAGGTGTCAGCAAGGCCATGTGCTCTCTAAAGGCTCTAGAATACTTCTTTGCCTCTTCCTAGCTGCTGGCAATTACCAGCAATCTTTAGCATTTCTTGGCTTGTGGCAGCATAACTGAAATCTCTGCCTCTTTCTTCCCTCTGTGTCTGTCTGTCTTCAGTCCTAATTTCCCTTTTCTTATAAGGACTCTAGTTATATTGGATTAGGGCCTACCCTAATCCAGTATGACCTCATTTTACTCAATTACATCTGCAAAGACTCTACTTTCAAATAAGGTCACATTTGCAAGTACTGGAGATCAGGACTTTGTTAGGGGTTGAAATGTGTACCTCATAAAGATATGCTGAAACCCTAATCTCTGGTACTTATGAATATAACTTTACTTGGCAACAGTGTCTTTGTAGATATAATCAAATTGAGGTCATACTGAAATTGAGTAGGCCCTAATCCAATAATAATCCAAAAGGTGCCCTTTTAAGGAGAAAAGACATAGACACCGACACAAGAAAACACTATGTGAAATGGTTATATCAGGGAGAAGATGGCTATGTAAAGATGGAGGCGGAGATTGGATTTAAACTGCCACAAGGCAAGGAATGCCTGGCACAAGTAGAAGCTAGGAGAGGCAAGGAAGGATTCTTCCCTAGAATCTTCAGAAGGAGCATGGTTGTGCTGACACTTTGACTTCAGACTTCTAGCCTCCAGAACTGTGAGACAATACATTTCCGTTGCTTTAAGCTACCATGTTTGTGCTACTTTTTTTACAGCAGCCCTAGGAAAAGAATAGATTCCAACTTGTTTTTGGGGAAGAAACAATTCAATCCACAACAGACTCTGATGCAAATTTTTAGCATTGGATAAATGTCTTTCACCTGGAATTTCACCTTGCAACTTCTAGCTGCCTCGGCCCCATGAATTCTGGTCTGCAGTTTCATAAGACGACTATCTTACCCTGCACTTTGGAATAAACCTCCAAGCAGAAAGCTAGGGTAATCACACAGCTCTCCTTATTTGTTCCCTTTCTTTCAAGGATCAGTCCTGCACTGCTATTGTCAGTATCTGAAAACAACTGCTTCATAAATTTTGTCCAGTGTTTTTAGTTTTTCCTTTTTTTTTTAGTGGGTATGGTAATCCATCAAGGCTGTTTAAAATATTCTGAAGATTTAATACCTAGAAAAACATTTTCATTCCTTGGTTTTAATACTATTAAACTGCAGAGTATTAATTTCTAAAATAAATTTGTCTTTCAGCTTACAGAACATATAAAGGATTTATTTCTTGATAATGATAACCCTCAAATAAATTAACATTTTAAGCACTTTACTGGAATTTGTTAAAGTACTGTGCAGTAGACATTTTTGTCTAATTTCAAGGAAGAAATTAGAAATTTCACTCTTTACTGGTGTAACTATTTCCTACTTCATAGCTTCTGCTTATTCATACTTTTGATTCATTTGTGGTCCACACCATGTTCCCGCAATCTCCCATAGTTACTGCCTGATTCAACCATTTCTGAGTTTGCATTTGCATGAACAAGATTATAAGCAAAAAAAAAAGTTATTGCCCTACCTGCTGGCTAGTTTATGGTTTGGCAGTAGGAGGCTGCTGGCCTTAGAAAGTACCCTGAGGAGTGGTCTGTTTAACATAAACTCCTCTCAACACAGGGTCTCCAGTGTTGGCCTTGCTTTACTAGCTAGTTGTAGATATGCATTTCAGCAAAATGTACTAGAAAGAAGCTCTTCAAACTGAAACAAATTTCACCATTAGATTTTTTTTCTTTAATGGAGATGAAGTTAGAGATGTGGACAATTAATGTTTAATACTGATGCAGCCCTGCTAAGTCACAAGTCACTACCAGGGCAAATATCAGGTTAATACATGGAAAGTTTTGCCTTGATCTGTCATCACACCTGAACTACTTTCTCATCATCCCTGGATAACGGTCAAGAAAAAGGAGAGTAGAACTAAAAAATGTCAACAGAGCTTTAATGATGGGGCAAGTTCTTGATTATCTCAAGAGTAGAGAAGTAAAATGGACCTTTTCCTATTTCTTATATAACCACCCACCCCCCCAAAAAAGAAAGTTCAATTGGCTTTAAATGGTTAATTTAAAATGGTTAATTTATTTTACATCAGTTTCCTCCATAAAAAATCCATCTATCTCCAGAATTTAGTGATGTCTATTCACCACTGTTAGCCTGGTGTAAGTCACCATCATCTCACGTGAATTACTGCAATAGCCTGAATGGTTTCCCTGTTTCTGTCCTCTTACAGCCTTTTCTCAAAGTATCAGAATTATACTTTTAAAACATAAATCAGTATATATCACTCCTCTGCTATAAACTGTCCAAAGACTTCCAGTTGCATTCAGAATAAAAACTGAAGTTCTTACAATGGCCTTTGAGACCCTCTATGTAGCCCCCTTACCTCTCTAAGCTCATCTCCTACCACTGTGCCCTTGCTTGCCTCACTTCTGCTACAGTGGCCTTATTGCTATCTTTGAGATAGGCCAAGCATACTGCCATCTCAGGTCACTGCACATTCTTTTCTCTGTCTAGAAAGCTCTTCACCCCCCAGATACCTACATGGCTCATTCCCTTACCTCCTTTAGTTGTTTGTTCATACATCACCTTCTCAATGAGGCATCTGATAACTCTATTTAAAGTAACACTACAACATTCCCTTTTACCCTGCTTTATTTTTCTCCATAGCATTTATCATGTTTCAAAGCACAGTGGTTGAGAGCACAAACTGTTTTTTGTTGTTGTTGTTTATTTTATGTATAGCATTGAGGTTAAGAACACAGATTTTAGAGACAAAATGCCTGGGTTCAAATTCCGGGTCTACCACTTACTAGTTGTGTGAGTTTGGGTAAGTTACTCAACCTTTCTGTGCCTTAGTTTCCTTGTCTGTAAAATGGGGATAATAAAAGTGCTTACCTCAAAGAGTTGTTGTGAGGAATAAATGGGTTAATATACATAATGTACCTAAAACAGTGCCTGGCACATAGTAAGCACTAAGAATGTTTGCTATGATAGTGGTAATTTTGATGATAATGGTTAATTCTCCTCTCCAAATTTACAAGGGCATTTAAAAATAAACACAAAACTTAAGCAAAAAAAAGTACATAAAATAAATGTCTAGCTTAATGAACACAAACAGAACAATAATGTACTCGCTGTCCAGATCATGAAATAGACTATTACCAGTAGCCAAGAAGCCCACCTCATATCCTCTCCAAATTACTGACCTATCTCTTTTCTACTTAGTTAACCACTATCTTGAATTTAGTTGAAAACTAAACTATAGTTCAGTTTTGCCTGTTTTTATTGCTTCTTTTAAATATAATCACACAGCAGGAATTCTTTGGTGTTTGGTTTCTTTCACTTAACAAACATGATTAAGAGACTCATCTATCTTGCTGTGAATAGCTATACTTTGTTCATCATTGCTGTACAGCATTCCTTTATATGAACATACTATAAATTTTTCATCCATTCTACTGGTAAACTGAGTTGTTTCCAGTTTTTTGCTATTATTATAACAATGTTGGTGAAAATTCCTGAGCTGTTTCTTTGTACATATGTGCATGCATTCTACTGGAAATATACTCTAATGGAGCGGAATTGCTGGGTCATGGCACTGTTAAAAAGTTTTCCAAAGTGGCTATATCAGTTCATATTTCCACCAACAGAGTATCAGAGTTTCCACCGCTTTGTATATTCACCAGTACCTGGTATTTTCAATCTTTTAAATGCATCGGGAAGCGGGTGTGGCTCAATCGATAGAGCTCCCGTTTACCATATGGGAGGCCCTGGGTTCGCTTCTTGGGGCCTCCTTGTGAGGGCAGGCCAGCCCGCGTGGCCCGGTGGGCTGATGCAGCAAGACCTCACAACAGGAAGCGGATGTGGCTCAATCAATAGAGTCCCCGTTTACCATGTGGGAGGCCCCGGGTTCGCTTCCTGGGGCCTCCTTGTGAGGGCAGGCCAGCCCGCGCGGCGCGGTGGGCTGATGCAGCGGGACCCCACAGCAAGGGGGAGATAAGCAGACACGGAGAAAACACGCAGCGAATGGACACAGCAAGCACAAGCAGCAAGGGGGGGATAAATAAATAAATAAATCTTTAAAAATAAATAAATAAATAAATAAATGCATCTGTTCTGGTGAGTGTGTAGTGCTTTCTCATTGTAAGATTCATGGTTATAATTACTAGTGAATTAAAGCAACTTTACATGTTTATTGGCCAATCTCTTTTGTGAAATGCCTGTGTGCAACACACTTGCCCATTTTTTCACAGGTTTTTCCTGTGTGTGTGTGTGTGTGTGTTTTTTTTTTCTCCTTATTGATAAGGCATTCCTTAATTTTTCTAGACATCAGGCAAGCAAAATTTCCCCTCCCCCCTTCACTCCTGTATCCCCAGAACCTAGAACAGGCTTGGAACATAATCAATATGAATAATATTTTTAGAATTTGTATTCAAATGCTTGCTCTGTTTTCCTTCAGATCTTAATCATCTGGTTTCTACAACTCTGCTTCATAATCTGACAAAGTATGGTAGTTCCCAACGTTTAATCCAAGTAGTCTGTAACATGTTGACTTTTTAACCTAGAAATTCCAGGTTAACTTCTCCAATTTACTTCCCAGTCTGCTTTTCTATCACCTGCTAAATTCCTTTCAAAACACAGGCTGGAGGCTAGGGAAGACTAAAAGGTCAATTAAACATTAACTATATAAATTAGTGGGCAGAAATTATCTTTTAATCAGAGACATCAGGATGTGCAAAGCCCACAGACAAGAGAGAACAACACAAAGTTTTTAAAACCTAAGCAACATAAAAGAGAAGGGGAAAGATGAAGCTGGGATAGATATTAACAGGATAAATATCAACAGAGGACAGAGCCTAGGACGCGAAAGATCTTATATTTCCTTCTACTTGGCACAAATTGCTTTATCTACATAGGAATGCATTTAATTTTTGTTGAAAGAATGAATTATTGAATTGTAACTTGATTCTGATTAATTCATTCCAACAACTCCCCTAACATTTGTGTCTCCCCAAAGAGCTGCATAAAGCAAGAGTTCTATAAATACTTGTAAACTTTCCAACTATTTCCAAACTTATCAATTTCTTAAGTCAGATAAGTTTTTTTCAACTTTATATTATGTGGCCATATATTAGAATTACCTATGAGAACCTGCATCATGACAGTTTATTTAGTAGAACTGGAAGAAATTTGAAATTTGAAATAAGATTGTAATTCATCTGGTTCAATCATCAGCATAGAACACATTATTACATTGTACAGTATATTGTTTTAATAATATTTTATACTTTGATAGTGCTTTATGTTTCCATATTACTTTATTATTTTCATTCAAATTTATCCCATAATAATCCTAATAT
>JAQZBX010114580.1:0-10004 GCA_029593785.1 Cabassous unicinctus
CTCCATGTAAGCACTTACATCTTTGATTTTAGCACTTTCTACTTTTTCTATAATATTGTTTATTTAATAATTATTAAGTGATTTATTTATTTATTTAATTACATTTAATGTGTTTAAAAATTTTTTAAAAAGATTTATATTGCATAAATAATACATGAAAAATATAGGGGATACCCATATGCCCTTCCTACTTCCCTCCCACACCTTCCTACCCTAGCAACATCTTTCATTAGTGTGGTACCTTTGTTAAAATTGATAAACACATTTTGAAGCATTGCTACTAACTGTGGACTATGGTTTACATTATAATTTACAGTATTTCCCACACAATTTTATAGATTATGACAAAATGTTAATGGCCCATGTCATTGCAATATCATGCAGGACAATTCAAATGTTTCAACAATGGCCCCATATTACATCTATTCTTCCCTCTGGTGACCATTACTTTTATATCAATGTAAAAGTTCTTTCATTGTTAGAATAATAATAAGTCTATTTTAGTCCATTTTTCTTTCCCAATCTTGGAAGTTTGGGATGATGATGCCTACTGTTTCTAATAGAGAAGGGACTTATTTCCAATGAGGCAGATGGATGTAACTATGATGCTTGAAGTTGCAGACATTCTCTGTTCCTTAGGATGGGTGTTGTCCATTGTCATTTCCTTGTTAGTTGTCCTGAGTGAGTCCAATGAACTGGAGAGTAAGTGTTGTAATGTGGCGGAGACACAGGGCTCAATTGGCACATGCATGGACCAAAGATTTAAGTCTCTGGGACATACCCTTAACAAGTATAGAGCTAATTATAGGTTCAATTAAAAGGGGCAGAAGAGCCATGTGTATGAAACTGGAAGTGAGTTTAACTCTGTTACACTGGGGAGAATAAATTCCAAAGTAAGGCCCACTGACAATGTACTAAATTCCTGTGCATTGTTGCTGTCTTTATAGTATCTAGATGTCTCTAAAGCCCTCAGGAACTCCACTTTTTGAGGCATCATTTACTGTGGATGTCAATGAGATCCTATTGAGACATGCATAAGCAGAACCTCTGGAATGACCTCCCAACTCACTTTGAAATCTCTTAGCCATAGAAACTCAATTGTATTTAATATTTCCCCCTATTGGTCAAGGTTTTCTTTCCAGATGCATTGCTAATTGGCACTTGGTAATAATCCCTCAGTGCAAGGGAGGTTCATCCCTAGGAGTCATATCCCATACATGGGGGGAAGGAAGTGCATTTATATGCTGAATTTGGCTTAAAGAAAGTCTGCATTTGAGCAGCAATGAGGCTTTCAGGAGGTAACTCTTAGCCAAAATATAATATCAGCTAAATTTCAATTTCACCAGTAGTGGTTCATAAGTATAATCGTCTGTTTCAAGGGCCTGGCATATTGGCTGTCTACCTTCATTAGGCAGTGCCCTTGTACTCTACTTGATTCTTGCTCTACTATTAGAGAATGTAGCAGGACTCCCCAGGATGGGAATTTATTATTCTTTTGGTTATTGTATGGTCCTTACCCACTGAAACAAAGCCCTATTAAAACTTGAACATATTCATATGCCTTATAGGCATTTCCCACATACACTTCTCCCCACATCTTCACATCACTGACACCCCACACCAATGATCCTGACTCTTCTGTGATCCAAAACCTCCCCAAAAATGAAGCCAACAAAATAACCAAATAAAATTAATAAGAAAATGAAATAATAGTTTTAAAAATAAAAATAAAATTTTAAAACATTTGAAATAATATAAAAATTTTTAGATATTGTACATTTCATCACTGTAAGATCTGTTGTCTTGTATGTTCAGTGAAAATTTCTCCTGTATATTACCTCAATGTCTTATTTTTTCACTTTATCTTCAAAGAAGCTTTAGGTAACAGAAAAATCACATAGAAAATATAGGGGTTACCCATATACCCAACAACCTCCCCCTTTTCTGCTATCCCCTATTAATAACATTTTACATACTGATGTTACATTAGTTACAATTGGTGTACAAATATTGAAGCTTTGTTACTAACCATGGTCAATGGTTTACACTATGGCTTACATTTTGCACCGTACACTTTTACTGGATTTGATGTAATTTAAAATGGCCTACATACATTATTGCAAGAGCATGCAGAATAATTCTAATGCTTTAAAAGTGACCTATGTTCCACCTATTCTATTCTTCCCTCCCCCTCCCCTCCAAACGTAAGGTAACCACTAAATTTCAATTTTTGAAGAAAAAGATTCATTGTTACTTTCAATAATATTGAGCACTTAACATATTTCTCTGTTTTCTTTTATTAGGCACTACCTATGTTCTCCAGGGATTCTTTACCCTCTATTTGGGAACATAACAGACTCCCCAGGATGGGAGTTTAATATTATCTTGTTTATTGTGTGGGTCTCCACCCACTAAGATAACACACTATAACAAGATGAACACATA
Organism: Cabassous unicinctus; assembly: GCA_029593785.1. Taxonomy (NCBI): domain Eukaryota; kingdom Metazoa; phylum Chordata; class Mammalia; order Cingulata; family Chlamyphoridae; genus Cabassous; species Cabassous unicinctus. The sequence continues at coordinate 2,446 of JAQZBX010114580.1, forward strand.
TTCCACAGAAGCATGCCCTAGGTGAGCCCTATCTAACATATCTCCCCACACCTGACTTCATATACCAGTAACTGTCCCATGCCATATTACCAAAAGAAAATTCCTGACATTGTAGTTTTAACCACAGACCTGTAATTCCCCAGAGCTCACCTGCTTCTTCCTCCAACCCTCTCCCCAGTTCCATGGATAGTCTATCCCAACCTCACCACCCTGGCACCCCTTACAGACCAGCACCGCCAAACCCAGTCTCATCACTACAACAATCTCATGCCCATCAACTGCCCAACCACACCCTTATACTTTATCATAGACTTTTCCCATATGTGCATTGGCTCACCACCCTCTACTCCCTTTGTGTTTCCCACAAAACTGTCTTCCCAACTCTAGCTCTGTGAGTCTGCTCAATTATCTTACTTCACATCAGTGAAGTCATATAATATTTGTCCTTCAGTGCCTGACTTACTTCACTCAAAATAATGTCTTCAAGATTCATCCATGTTATCTAGTGTGTTGATACTGCATTCCTTCTTACAGGTGAGTAATATTCCACTGTATGTATACACTACAGTTTGCTTATGTATTCTTCTGTTGATGGCCATTTGGGTTGCTTCTACCTTTTGGCAGTAATGAATAATGCAGCTATGAACAATGGTGTACATATATTTTAATGTAAGCATTGAGGGCTGTAAATTTCTCTCTCAGTGCTACCTTTGTTGTATCCCATATATTTTGATAAGTTGTGTTCTAATTTTTACTCATCTCTAGATATTTATTGATTTCTCTTGCTATTTCTTATTTGAGCCACTGATTATTTGAGTGTATTGTTTAAGCTCCATATATTCGTGATTTTCCCTTTTTCTCTGTTTTTGATTTACAGCTTCATTCCATTACATTAAGAGAAAGTGTCTGTGTAATTTCAATATTTTTAAATGTATTGAGATCTGGTTTTTGACTCAACATATTGTCTATCTTGGGGAATCTTTCATAAGAATGTGTATCCTGCTGTTTGGGGGTGTAAAGCTCTATAAATGTCTATTAGGTCTTGTTCATATATCATGTCATTCAAGCTCTCTGTTTCCTTATTTATACTCTCCCCAGATGTTCTATTCAATGCTAAGATATTGTATGGAAGTCTCCATCTATTATTGTAGAGATGACTATTTCTTCCTTCAGTTTTTCCAGTGTGTGCCTCATGTGTATTGGGACACAATGTTAGATGCATAAATATTTACTATAATTATTTCTTCTTGGTAAATTGCTCCTTTTATTCATATATAATGACCTTTTTCACCTCTTATTACAGTTTTGCATTTAAAAATGATTTTGCCCAGTATTAGTGTCACTACTCCAGATATTGGTGGTTACTATTTGTGTGGAATATATTTTTACAACCTTTCACTTTCACCCTGATTGTGACCTTACATCTGTGTTGAGTCTCTTGTAGACAGCATGTAGGTGGCTCATTTTTTAAAATCCATTCTGTCAGGCTATGTCTTTTGATTGGCGACTTCAATCCATTAATATTCAATGTTATTACTGCAAAGGCATGACTTATTTTGTCCATTTTATCCTTTCACCTTTCATTGTTATATCTTACTGACTTTTCACCCTTTAAGTTACGTTTATGAATAACTTAAGAGTCTCCAAGAACCTTGCACTTTGTTTTCCCTTTCATGCTGTAGCACCCTTCTTTAGTATCTCTTGTAAATCTGGTATTTTTGGTAACATACTCTTTCAGATTTTGTTTGCCTGGGAGAAATTTAAACTCATCAACATTTTTGAAGGACAGTTTTGCAAGATAAAGAATTCTCAGTTGTCATTTTTTCTTTTTCAATACTTTAAGTACATCATACCATTTTCTTATTGCCTCCATGGGTTCTGATGAGAGAGGAGCACTTAGTCTTAATTGAGTTTCCCTTTTATGTGATGTGTTGCATTTCTCTTCTTTAAGAGTCTTCTTTATCACTGATATTTTTCATTCCGAATAGTAGATGTTTTGGGGTAGGTCTATTTGGATTTATTCTATTTGTGGTGTGTAGTCTTTCTCGAATATTGGTACTTATGTCTTTCAAAAGGGTTGGCACGTTTTCATCATAATTTCCTCAATTATTTTTCTGCCTCTTTTCCATTCACTTTTCATTCTGGGAGAAACATAATGCATACATTTGTGCATTTCACATTATCATTCAATTCCCTGAAACCCTGTTCCATTTCTTCCATTCATTTCTGTTTCTGTTCTTTTCAAGTTCAGATGCTTTGTCCTCCAACTTACTAATTTTCTCCTCCTTCAATTCAAATCTGCTGTTACATGCCTCTAATATGTTTTTAACGTAATCCATTGTGTCTTTCATTTATGTAAGGTTTATTACTTTTCTTTGAAGGCTTTCAAATTGTTCATATGTTCAACCAGTGACTTCTTAATATCCTTTTTCTCTTTAACTATATTTACCTTCAACTCCTTGTGTTGATTTAGGAGATTTGTGTGGTCATCCTTAAATAGTTGGCTTAAAATATTTTGTCTCATTAGGATTTTTGTAATTTATCCCTTGGTTGGACCATATCTTCCTCTTCTTAGTATGGCTTGTAATTTTTTGCTGGTGTCTAGGCATCTGATTATGTTCGTGAATTTATTCTAAGAGAAAATTTCCCTCTCTTGCCTAGTAGTTTTGTTTCAGGGCTCTTCTTTGACTTTATTGTTCAATTTCTTCTACATCTTTAAGATTGTCCAGCTTAAATAATCAAAATAGGCCTGAGACCTACGAATGTGGCATAGACCAGATTCAAGTGTGCTTGAACATGAAAGTCTCCAAGCAGCTTTTTAGCTTATTGTAGTTTTCCAGCCTGCCAGCAGATGTTGCTCTTTGGCAAACCTTTTCTCAGAGGTATTTCTTTCAACCTCCACTCCCTGGTGATTCTAGTCTGGCCAGAGCCAAGAATCAAAATGGTCTCCATTGGCCAAACTCACTAAAGGGAAACTGGTCTTTGCCTTCCACTGCACCCTTTCTCCTCCCAAGGAGGAAAAGTTTTGTTCCTCTTTCAGTTGGCTACAGTGAGCCATGGGTTTTATTCAGACTGTTTGTCTTAAGTGTGGGGGATTGGTGTCATTCCCAGGCTTGGGGCCTAGTACCTTATAGTTTTCCTTCAGCCTCTCTGTCTCTCTGTCTCTCTCCCTCCTGGAGTATGTGTAGCACTCTCCTGATCTGCAGATCCCCAAAGAAGTTCCCTTGAACTGCATTTTGCCCTTCCTCCATTATTTTTGTAAGAGAGTTGATCCCTGCTGTCCTACTCTGATACCATGTTACTAGAAGTCTGTGTATCATTTTATTTCAATAAAAATTTCATAAGAAGGATATATTGGATATTGTACTTTAACTCAATCTAGTAAACTGCATCTTTTTTTTAGAGGAATGTATTCTGCATAATAAATATAAAATCGTAATTTTCTCTAATAATTCATATCTAATATGAATTTCATTATATTAATATTATCCTTTTTATTAAATATTTTTATTTGTGTCAATTTTACAAGTTACCCCCTTAAGATTAAAATAACAATAAAACTGCTTTCATCAGTGGTTACTTTTGCTCCCCTCATCCATTTATTTCATTCCTCAATATTGAGGGTTTTGGACTATGTCTTCTCTGGTTTCTTCAGGTTCAGAAGGGATGTAGATATTCTGGGGCAGATGAATGGAATTGTTTTGCTTATAGTTGAAAATACTCCTTGTTTTGGGGTAGGGCTGGTCCATTCTCATTGTTCCTTCTTGAAATGTATGTTTTTTTTCTTGTGCCAGCTTTCTTATTTGTCGTCTTCAGTTATTTTTAGATAGTTGCCTTATTTCCCACCCACCCCATTCTACATTTTGAATGGCAACTGTCATACAAAAATCATAACTTATTCTAAACTGTGTTCTCCAATTACTCTCTAAATTCTTGACTTCATTTTTTAATGGACCTCTAATCATTGTCAATTAGCATAAAAGTGACTTTTGATCCACGTGATATGAAAGTATCAATTTCATTCCATTTATTTAATTTTCATCCAAAAATATGGAATCCCGAAATACTTCTTGTATTTAGTTAAGAAAAATAATCATGTTGTTTTATTTATACTGATATCAAAGTAGAGTAAAGGTAGGTAAATAGATCATAAACTCAAGATTCTGAGCAAAACAGTCATCATTATTTGGAAGCCTGAAATATGTAATGAATTATAAAATGAGTATTTTTAATCAGCATGTTCCAAATGAATATGTACCTGGCAAATTTCAGACACTAGTAGTTGATCATATGGTATGAAAGAAAGCAAGATAATTTGGAAAATAATACAGAAAGAAAGATTGAAAAAGAGACCAAGAACTGTGAGGCTTAATCTGTAAAGTTTGGTAATATAGGGGACTACAGGGTAGATGCAAAGAGAGGGTCTATAAAAGAGAATAGTAGGTATACCAGACCCTGAAAAGAGAAGTATACTGAGAAAAGTTGATATGGACATCGAAGCATTATTTTTTACAAATGAGATATATTTATGTGACATGTTTTTGCTCCTATGGACAGCAAAACAGGAACATAATAATTTTAAAAGAACAATTAAATAATACATTTTAATATAAGAGAATATCTGAACAAACAACTTGAAATTTGTTATATGAAAATATTTACTCAATGCAATTGTAAAAAATAGCATACAGAAATTAGAAACAGGATAAAAATTAATGCGGTTTGAAAGCTATGATTTTTCATATAATATTAAAAATTGAGCAAGCTTTTTGCGTATTACAGTTATTATTTTTCATATACTTACACAATAGGAATTTTGAATCAGTCTTGAGGTCACATAATCTTCTCAAATAATATTCTGTAAAATCTTTACATTTTTAATCTGGCAAGCTGCAGTTTTACTATGCTGGTTTGGATCTGATTAAAAAAAGACATCTGTTTTAGATGTAATGATGGAAGAAAAGGAATAACCATTCCAACATTCTTGTGAGAAAGTTAAGTTCAAGATTACATAGAATTGTTATTATTAGGCAAAAAAAAAGTTTCATAGAATTGTTGGAAATAATAAAGTCAGAAAAAAAAAGAGAAATGTTCAAATGAGAACTCAAATAAGACAGATGTTAGGCTGAAATCTATGAATTGGAAATGAGTAAATGAAACAACACAATTTAGAAATCCCAAGCTATTCTTTTAATATAATAAACTTTATTTTAAAGGAGATTTTAGATTATAGGAAAGTACATCTTACATCAAAAGTTTAAAGGATTCCCATATATCTTATCCTTCCCACTCCCACATCTTCTCCAATTAATGACATCTTAACAATTGTATGGTACTTTTGTTACAGTTGATGAATAAATCTTGAAGTATTCCTAATAACCATGGTCTATAGTTTACTTTGTGGTTTATACTTAATTTCAATGCCCTAAAAATGCCTGATGTTCCACATATTATTCTATCCACCCCATTCAGATATCTATCTTTTTGACAATGTTGCATATTCTTCCATTACTGCATTATTAGTAACTTTGCTTTGTCCATGTTTGCATTCCACCCTTATGTTTGTTCATTTCTCAACTTCGAGGGTTTTGGGATGGGGATGCCCACTCTGCCTCAGACTGAGAGGGGCTTAGATCCTATGTGGCAGATGGAAGGAACTGTTTTGCTTTCCATTATAGATACTCTTAGTTTTTTGGGATGAGTGTTGTCCATTATCATGATATTGTTAGCTGTCCTGGGTGAGTCAGATGACCTGGAAATTAATGTTGGCCGCAACTCTTCTGAGATTCAGAGCTTAACTGGCATAGGAACAGACCAAATATCTAAGTCTCTGAGACATATATTTAATGGGTATAGTGCTAATTATAGGCTCAAATAAAAAGGGGTAGAAGAATCATCTGCAGGGAAATTATAAATAAGTCTAACTCTGTTACATTGGGGAAATAGGGTGTCATATATTTAAAGGTAAGGCCCACTGACAGGGTGCTGATTTCAAGTGATTGTATGCCTTGCTTAGAGTGTCCATATGACTCTAGAGCCCTCAAGAGCACCCCCTTTGAGGTTTTTTTCACACTGGCAGTTAGTGAGATCTGCCTCCCAAGACATGCATAAGTTTAACCTCTGGAATGACCTACAGATTCATTTGGAAATCTCTTAGCTGTAAAAACTATTTTGTATTTAATGTTCCGCCTTTTTGGTCAAGGTCTTTCTCCAAATGCATTGCTGGTTGGTGTTTGGTATTAGTGCCTCAATACCAGAGATTCTCTTGCCTGGGAGCCATGTCCTTAGTCGAGGGCTAGGTAGTGCAATTATTTGCTGAATTTGGCATAGAGATAGATCCACATTTGAGTAACAAGGAAATTGTCAGGAAGTAAGTCTTAGGCAATAGTTATTATTATGCTAAATTTCATTTTTTACAAGAACAAGGTTTATAGTTACATGCATTAATATTAAGGATTTGAGATATTCTTCTGTTTTCTTTTCTTAGGCACTGCCTATGTAGTCGACAGATTATTGCCCATATATTTGAGAATGTAGCATTACTCCTGATAACTGGAAATTAATATTATGTTGTTTATTGTGTGGGTCTCCACCCACTGATATAAGACCCTATGACAAGATGCACACCTTCATATTCCATAGAAGCATGCCCAGGTGTACCCTTTTCTTCTACACATTCCCCCAACACTGACACTCTGCAAACAGTGACCTTCCTTGCCATATTTACCTTAAGAACATTCCCACAATTGTGTTTTCAACCACAGACTTCCAACTCCCCAGAGTTCACAAGTTCCTTCCTCCAACCCTCCCCCAAGTTCCACAGATAGTCCAACCCACCTCACCAACCATGCTCACCCTCATACTCCAGCACCATTGACCTCACTCACATCTCAGCATCACTATCCACTGCAAAACCACCCCTTTTCACCTTATCATATGTTCTCTCCGGAGTGAGCATAGGCTCACCACTCTCTAATTCCTTTCTTTCTCTTGATAACCTATATTCCAGACTCAATGTGCCTCTGCTCAATATGCTTAGGTCATATAAATGAAGTCATGCCACATTTGTCCTTTAGTGACTGACTTATGTCACTCAATATAAGGTCTTCAAGATTCATCCATATTGTCACATGTGTCAATACTTTATTCCTTCTTACAGCTGAGTAATATTCCACTATAGGCATACACCATATTTTACTCATCAATTCATCTGCTGATGGACACTTTGATTGTTTCCAACTTTTGGCAAAAGTGCATAATACCGCTATCAACATTGATGTGCATATATCTGTTCATGTCCCTGCTTTCAGTTCTTCTGGCTATATACCTAGTAATGGGATTGCTGGATCATATGGCAATTTTATAATTAGCTTCCTAATGAACCACCAAAATGTCCTCCACAATGGCATCACCATTCTACATTCCCACAAGCAATGGATGAGTGTTCCTATTTCTCCACATCCTCTCCAACACTTGTAGTTTTCTGGGTTTTTTAATAGCAGCCAGTCTAATAGGGGTAAAATGATATCTCATTGTAGTTTTGATTTACATTTCCCTAA